>OY751313.1:40075110-40325126 GCA_963564615.1 Rhorus exstirpatorius
AAATAGGAAACTATCTTGTGGCTGTCATTTTCCCCATTTGTGACCACAATGGTACTACTTTTGGTCATCGTCTGAAGTACCAGTTGTGGCCACCAAGCTTTTAATTGGGAAACATATTCGATACAAACAAAAGGTGGAGCATTAGACAATCAGAGACGGCAGATTTGAGTTAAAAATAGTTATTTATTTGCGTCATAAACATATTATTGAAGTAGCAGAAGTGTTCTCTCTATTTTTGGTCATGAGCTGGCCACAAATGGAACAATCGCATTTATTCGAATGCATCACTTTCGACCACCGCGTATTTTTTCAGGTATTTCAGATTTGTGGCCATCAACCGGCCACAAATCTAGCTGATAAAATGTAAATTCTTGATGGTGTGGAATGACTTTATATAGATACGAGAAACCGTAGTCTTCTTACCTCGGGATTCGGGATCCCTTAGCGTTGACACATTTCATCATATTTCGTTGAAATAAATTAGCAGATATTTAATGAAGCAATCAATATTGTTGCGAAAATATCTCGAATATCGAAATATTACGCTCGATGAAGTGAACACAGCCTTGAAACCTTGAGAAATTTGAGGGAAATTCGGAACAAACGGTACGTTTACCCTGCATTTAATAAACCCTTTTCAAAAGTAATTTCTTTTCCCAGGTGAACCATACTATAGAGATGCCTCCATGTGTTGTGTGCTTACGCGTGTGCTTTTTTCAGACACAGTAATTTTAAAATCGAAAATTTAATTCGTATTTGGTCATTGTTCAATGACCTGCTCGTACAAAGTTTAGTAGAAAATCCGGCAATGCCTATGTACCATAATAAATTTTATACAATTGAGATAAAAAGTTTTTCAAAACAAATTTCGTTTGATTCCAAAAAAATTTACAAAAATTGCATGAATCACTATCGCCCACACGCGTGAATCACTATCGCGGTATCTTTCTGCTAATTGGTTACAGAAATATAGAATTTCGAGCCACGAAATGGATTGGTCCGTTTAATTGATCTTGCGATTGTAGCAGAAAGGAGACAAACGATAGAGAATAGGTTGATTAAATTTTGCAAAAGAATTTTTAAAAAATTATGCAGCTCACAAGGATCAACATAAATAAATTAGGTGTCAAAATTTGTATACGACTACCGAATGAATCTGTACCGCGACATGGCGAAGCCAAAAAGTTTTCTGAGAATGAAGGGGGCATCATAATACCGACAGGGACACACCTTATACTCACACGCAAAATTACCAGTGGACGAAGGGGCACTCGCATGACCATTCTTCACGCTCCGTAATTTGAGAAATTTACTTTCAAATGACAATGCGTCTGGCCAATGTATGTGGCCAATGTACGTACGCAGGAACGATCGACGGAACGGTGAGAGGAAGAGGAGGAAGCGCGCCAGCCAAGTAATTGGACGTTAAAGCGAGCTTGCGTATGTGAGACCGTAATTTTTTTTCACGAGGGCATTTTTTTCGACAGTCCCCCTGCTCTTGCTTTCAGAGACAAAGTCCGTGAATCTCCATTTGCGTCTTTTTGATTCCCGGATAGACACGTACACCTCGCCGCCATAAACACGTTCAAATTTTATGCGAATGCTCTTTTCCATTTCAGCGGAGAGGAGCCTCAAGATTTACAATTTATCCGTGAAATGTCCGTGAAAACACGAGCGTCCCGAGAACATACCAAGGGGACTAAATGTACAAAGAGCGACGAGGAGAAAAAAACGAAACATATAAAAGTCTCAACGATGAAAAAAAAAAAAAAAATTACGATCGTTAATTTGGTCGTGCTCCTGTACTGCAAAGTATCCGGTTTGATCGTCACTCTCCACCCTCTCTCTCTCTCTCTCTCTCTCTCTCTCTTTGGTCGAATAAGATCCGGGGATGTACTCTGTATATGTGAGATTTTTCACGGGACCGGTCCACACAAGCCATAACCCCTGGCAGAGAGACATAATGTACGACGGAGAGAGACTAAGAGTGTCGTCGAGGAGAAAAACGCGTCAGAATCGCGACTTCGATCGGTCGTACGTCGTCGGGAGTACAAGCGACGAGAGTTAGCCACTTCCTAAGCCCTGGTGTGTGGTACACAACTTTAGCCGATGCAGCGGCAAATGTCTGCCGTGGCTGGGTTTGTTGGTCCCGATTTTACGAGATTCACGCCGGGGTTCGGGATTGTGGTATATATAAAGACACACTAACGTGCCAACTCTCGAGCAAAAACGATTCGAAGATAAAGAAGAGAAGCCGGAGGAGGAGAATCGCGTAGGTGTCAGGGGGGAGACTTAAAGTCGCGAGATTGCAAAACACACAGCACGTATAAAGATCTTTTGGTGACAAAAAAAAAAACGAACGAACAAACAATTTCGAAAACGGTTCTTGGCAATTTTTTTTTTTTTTTAAAGAAAATATCCGAGTCTTCGAACGATAATGCCTCGGCAGTTTGTGATCAGCTGTAAAAAAAAAAAAATCCATCCACTACCAAACCCGAATCCCAATCCCGAAGAAAATTTAAGACTGCATCGACTATACAACGCCAGATCCCAAACATTCATTGCATCGCGGTAAAAATAAAAATTCGAAGAAGCAATGCAGTGCATCCTTCTAATTTGGTACGCTTTCACAAATCTTCTTCTACGAGCTTCTTAATTTGTTCATCGAAAATTATGAAGGAATCATATCCTTAAAGGGAAGGTGACTCTGACAACGTTATGAAGATGGATTTAAATTTCCCGCATAAGTTCTACGTTGAGAATCGGATTTTTTTTTTTCACGTTCGAGCTCACGATCGAACCAAAGTTCAATCTCAATGTGCAGCTGGCTTCGAGTACTAATAATCAATCTCGAAGTAATTTTTCGTAACATTCAAAAATGACTTTTATGAAAAACCAGGAGTAGAAAGAAGAAATTCCGTCCGAAACTCTCGAGATTCTTTGGACGGAACTGGTCAGCGGGTAAGCTCGAAATTTTTCCAAGTATAATATACGAGGTCTGTTTACTGAAACGTCAAAATTCATGATTTTCTCAATGTTTTATTTTTCGTTGATGCCGGTAAAATCTTCAAGACCCTGACCGCGATCGCAGATTTCCCGCATGATTGCAGATCATAACGAACTTTCGCCGAATACGCAAATAAAAAAAAGGTATAAAATTTTCGCGTCAACCACCGGGACACGGATGGTTAATAACTGCGACATTTGACGAATATTTTTCACTTTTATACAGACGACGATGTATAAATATACGTACCGCGAGCCGCTGCAACGCTCTTTCGCGCGTATAATCGTCATATAGCGTGCGCCGGGGCATTAATTTATAATGGTCGGTGCCATTCCCAACTCCTCCATCACCGCTCGCTCTCTCTGTGTGCTACCCGTTTAATCATTCCACCGGGGCTTCGTCGCGGCACCTCACATAATCCTCTTTTGCCAAAGATCTACCTTATGAAAACCCCTTGTGATTATTATCCTGTCTTGATTTTTAAAGAATCATCCCCCGTTTCTTCCCTCGCTCTCAACTTCTCTCTCTCTCTCTCTCTCTCTTTTACTTTTCTTTATTCGCCTCGTTGTATCTATGTACATGCTTATATATATGGCAACATCCGCGGCATCAGGCGAAGCAAAACGGCTCTCTCGTCTGCATTATAAATACTCATCAGCTAGGAACAGCAGCAACAACGGCGGAAGAATATGGCAACCGGTAATAAAAGTACGGTAAAAAATGTATGCATCAGTCATTCGATGCTCGACCTCGATCATTATATACGTCGAACCACAATTTTTTTTCGTAACCATTTTTTTCCCCATAAGAAGTAGAAAAAGTGCAAATAATTTTTTTTATCTTTAAATGTTTCATTAATTTTCTTTAGAAAATACTAATTTTCAGTAACTCTGATAAACGAAAATCTTCAACAATATATGCATATTTGTGATGCAATTAAAAAACAAAAGATGTCGCTTTATGATATTTGCTCAAAATGATCATAATCCGGGATGACGGTGGTGAGATTTTTTTTCAAAACAACGAAAATGAACGTTTGCTCATAAAAAAAAAAAATCATTGGAAAAAATCGTGGTTGGAGTAAAATATAAATAATAAATCGAGTCCGTTTGGAGGATGACACGCGAATGATATGAGAAATAATGGATGAGTCCCGAGGTGTTGGAGAGTCGGAGGCTGTTCAAGTAAGCGTAAAATGCCCCGTATATACATGCATACATCTGCCTATGCAGTTTGCTTGTCTCGTCATTAATCCGAGAGCCCGTACAAGCTGAGACTGGTTATAGCTTTGAACAAAAGGACTTGCAGACGCATAGTGACTCTGCCACACGTCATCTTCGCTCTCTCTCTCTCTCTCTCTCTCTCTCTCTTTCTCTTTCTCCCACACACACATACTCTTTCTCGCGATCTTCAATAAAATGAGACTTTGCACAGCGCGCCTCTCACTCATTCCCTCGGGACATTTAGCCTATTAATTACGTACGCCGACCGCCGCACAAGGATACATATATATATATATATATATATATATATATATATATATATGCACATGTATACAAAATACCGCTAACCCAGCAATATACGTATAGGTATAGCATCTATTTTGCTCGAGTCGCGAACTTGTCGAGCGTTACTCGGACAATTTCTTCGTTGGCGTCTCTCATTTTATATATATGAACTCTCAAAATGACATATAACGGAGACGAATGAGATCTAATATCTCTCGGGCCGAGAACAGAAGAGGAGTATTCGTCATCAATCATTCGCGGGGACAAAATTTGAGTCGTTTGGTGATGGCATATATGATATATATCCAAAATATATATATATATACATAATAACGGTAAAGACCTAGAGCGGTAGTATTGTCAAATACTCTTGTCGAGACCGAGTATGTGTGTGCATGTGTGCGCCTGTGTCTGTGTGTGTGTGTGTGTGTGTGCGTGTGCGCGCAGCAAGCGCGAAAGGTCACTGCGGGAATGGTCAGGTCGTTGGTAAGCGATTTGTGCGGTCTTCACGTAACTTTATGTAAGCCTTAAGGTCAATAGCGAAAGGAATATGTTGTGGATGTACGCGCGCGCCGCCGCCGCATCCGTTGGGTCAACGCACCAGGTGATAGAAAGAGAAAGGACGAGCATAAGTGCGAGTTTCTCTCTCTCTCTCTATACTGGTTGCATTATTACTCGGCATGTATCGATTTGTTCAGGCAAACAAACCGCGAGAGACATTATCTCTTTCTCTCTCCGTGACCGCTTAAATCTTAACTCACCTCCTGCGGAATGTCCGTTTTAGGTGCTCGAATCTCCCGATCTTGGCGTAATCGCAGCGAGAGCGAGAGATAGAGAGAGATAAAGGGAGAGAAGAGAAACGACGACGAGAGACGCTCTACGTCGCGATTCTCGTTTTCCTTGTCGCGATCGCTTAAGTCAAGGGGCCCTCTTGCCGGTCTTGCGCAGAGAGTTCTAACCGCGAAATTACGCGTCGCTGATGTTAAATCGTTGCTGCCGCTGATGCCGAGCGAGAGCCTCGCCTCTTCTTTCACTCTCTCACCACTGACTCAAGAGGAGATCACAGTGACGAGAGAGAGATTCACCAGTATATGCAGCAGCTTACACACAGAGTAGAGACAACACGGTGTGGCCACGTACAGTTGGACCTCGTTTTCATCTCTCGGCAAGCAGAACACACACACACACACACACACACACACACACACACACACACACACACACACACACACACACACACACACACACACACACACACACACACACACACACACACACACACTCACGCGGGGGGAAAAAGAGTATTACACACTACCGAGAGGGGAGGAAAGGCAGAAGGCAAAGGATTGCTCTTGCGGCTCGCCAGGTTATAAGGGATAGTAAGAGAATCTGCCCCGAGCCTCTCTCTCCCTCTCTCCTCTCTCTCTCTCTCTCTCTCTCTCTCTCTCTCTCTCTCTCTCTCTCTCTCTCACTCGCTCCAAGACCCTCTCTCAACCGACCAAACCGGACTTTCGTACTCCAACAAACCTGTGCAAGGATGATTGCATTCCGGACATGCGGAGATGCAAAGGTTTTATGAAACTCCGTGCTCCCGAGAGAAAGAGAGAAAGAGAGAAAGAGAGAGAACAGCTGAAAAGAGATGAACGAAGAGGGAGGTGGAGAAAGAGACAGCAACATAGACTATATTATACACAAACCGAGAGACGGAGATAGGCAGAGAGATTTCCAGCGAAGACAACAAACAAACAAGCAAAAAAAAAAGAAGGAACCAAACAGACTGCAGCTTTTGCATCCACATCAGCTCAATGACCACGGCAATAACTCTCATCGAATATTAGCAGTCGAACGAGTACACGCACATATATGTATGTGCATATGCATATATATCTCTCTGTAATATAAAGATATACCGCCGTGGCCGCCGCCGCCGCCGCTGTTTCAGGAATCGAGCTTATACCGGGTGTCCAATTTGAAAAGAATGACCAACCCAAACCCAAACCCAACCCACCCTAAATGCGCGACCTAAGTGAGGGCGCGTAGCGCCCTACGCACCCCTAGTATATATATATATATATATACAGGTGTAGCGTATATATATTCGACAAAGTTTTAATATCACGAAAAAGCAATCGGATACGTATTATATTATGGCTATGCGTATATACTCACTCTGCTATACATATATATCGTTTTTATAAATGTAACAAGAGGGACACGTTGATTTATGAAATTCATAAATAATATGTTGCAGCGTTGACGGCTTATTAGTCATTTTCAGTTAAACCATTAAACATTTTCTCGTTTCGTAATTGTAGAGAAAAAGTCGTTTGTGAGAGCGCGAGAGTGTTTGTGATGCATTGCGAATGGAAAATAATATATCGTTATATTCACCGCGTAAGGCGTGTCTCGCGCTCTCTCGTCTCGCGCGGTTTATAATACCGCGCGCCGCTTCGCGTATCATCGTGGTACACGTTATATATACAACAAATATATCATATATATATATATATAATATGAGGTATATAATGCGAGAGAGCCCAGCGCGATGTGTATTACTTTCCATTTAGTAACGCTCGTTGATGATATTTAGATTACGACCGGGGCACGCGCCGCGCGTCAACGACTTACATGTAAATATATATACAGTATATTGTACATATATATCTTGGCGCACCATGCGGCACAACCGCGTGTGCGAAAGCAACCACGATATTCGAGTGAATGCTCACTGAATCTTTCTCCCCAGGTCTATATCCTCGGACCACTATAACCGGGACATTTATATACATTTTCATATTCGCGCACGCCGTGCTTATATTGTCCATTTGAGACGCTCAACATTATTATAAAACGGCTGTTATTCAGGTGACTCGAACCTTTTCTCTCTCTCTCTCTCTCTCTCTCTCTCTCTCTCTCTCTCTCTCTCTCTCTTGCCTGCACTTTTAACCGGCACAACCTTCTACGAGAGAAAGTTATATGTAGTATATACCGTAAATGCGTGTATATATATATACACATGTATATTATGTTCACTTGTTCTCGCGCATTAATAATGGATTATCACGCTCAAGATCGAGCCGACGATTGAGATATCGTAACGATGACGTTACGGTAATGCAGAGAGAATCTCTATTCATTCAATCGTGCGCGAATGAGTATTAACCGTTACAATAATTGAATCGTCCTATCAATCAAACGGGGGTCACGCCTATTTATAGCACAAAATCTTAAATAACTCGTTATCAAAATATTGCTACCTCACTATCCACAATTGTATTGCGGTGCATATTTAAATATATATCTATATGGGCAATCGGGTATTTTGTCTTCAAGACGTGCAAAGATTGTAAACTATATGCGTAGATTTATATATGTATAAAATATATATGCATCGGATAGTTAGGAAAATAGTGAGATAAAAAAAAATTCTATCAAAACCGGCTCGCCGGCTCATTGTACTCGAGTGGATAAAACGTGAATCACGTCTCGATGTGGCAGAGGGAGAGAGCGGAGATGAGGCAGTGGCGTCGAACAGTTATGTATACATATATATATATATATCTTTTGCTCTCTCCCATATTTCGAGAGACGCCTCATCTCGTCTTGTGGGCATAAGAAAATGGTAAATGGCGGAGGCACGTGTAAAGGGGGGGGGGGGGGGGGTAAAGAGAGGAACTTACGCGCGCGCGCTCGCGAGAAAGAGTTAGAGAGAGATAGAAAGAGAGAGAACTCTCGCTTGGGTCCGAGAGAGTATAGAGAAGGCCCGAAAGCGGGCATGGGAAAAGAGCAAGGTAACGCGCCGGTGAGTTAAGGCTACGACTGGATTCCGCGGGGCGAGGCTCATGGATGCTGTTTCGTGTGTGTGTGTGTGTGTGTGTGTGTGTGTGTGTGTGTGTGTGTGTGTGTGTGTGTGTGTGTGTGTGTGTGTGTGTGTGTGTACGTGTTGGATCTCTGCCTCGTTGTGGCGGGTGGGAGTGTACAAGGTCTTCGATACCTCGTAAATTACCGCTCCGCTGCTGCCCGACGCCCTCACCCTCACTGGATCGCGCTGCTTGCTGCGAGCCTTCTGCCTTTTTAGCTTCCCCTCCTACTTCTACTACTACTTATACTTTGCAACCCTCTCGCCTCGTTTGCACTCGCTTTCCTCATCGCTCGGCTCTCGTCTTTCTTTTTCCCTCGTCCTCTCTTCCTTATACGCTAGCTTTATACCTCAGCGGGAGTACCGTCTTCCTTTCTCGCTCCCGCGAATCTTCTTCATCGTCCGCGTCGCCGTCGTCGTCGTCGTCGTCTTTTTCTTCTTCTTCTTCTTCTTCTTCTTCTACTACTACTACTACTACTATTACTACTACTCATCCGACAGCGCGAGCAAGCGAACGAGCAACGAGCTTTATCGTTCGAGACTTTAAGCCTGACGCTGCTACTCTTCACTCTCGCTGTGTTTTCGTCCTCTCTCGTTGAAAGAGAGAAGTGGCGAACAGCATCGCGAACAGCCAGGGTGATGAGTTAAGTCTTCATCCGCGGACTGCTCGGCAATATCCTAGCCGCCCCCCCCCCCCCCTCCTACATCATTCACCGAGTCATCTTTTCCGCGTTATGCTGTCGGGTTGTACGGTATTTATATAGCTTTTAGCTTTTAGTCTCACTCCCCCCCCCCCCCCCTTCCCGACCCTTTATCCCACTATTACGGTCTGCATAAGTATGCACGTAGGTACAACGAGACAAATAGACTGAGTGGTTTAAATAAAAATAAAAAAAAACATTTCAATGAAATTACATTGTTGGCACAGTGAAAATGTATAGCCGTCAAGCAGTTTAATCTGCAAAATAATGCAAAGTTGACGATTGATGAAATGGATTGAGGCAACTGTGTGATTTATACACCAAAAAAATGGTCTCAATCCATTCGGCTTCAGGACCGAATCATTAATGACGATGGTAGACGCCTTTGCATATGTGCAAAGGCTGTGCGAAAGCTCAGAAGATTGGAAACCGAATCTATGCATTAACGACCAATTTCGAAACTAATAAAAAGTCATTGAAATTGAAATAAATTATGCTCCGTAGAAATGGAAAATTAAATAACGAATTCTCCACGATGCTGAGGATGTAATGCATATCACTCTCTCACCTTCTTTAACGAGCTCGTAACGTCGAGGGAGGATAAACTTAAGCTATATGAAGAATCCTCTTGGAAGCTTGAAAATTTTTAACGAACGAACGCAACACGTTGTATGCTCATCGCGAGGAACGAGCTTATATGAACCGCGAGATCTAAGAGCCCCCCCCCCTCCCCCTGTCGGTGCATTGAAATGCATTTATCCACTGGAAAATTAGAAGCGCTCGGAACATAAAGACAGAAATCGAGAGAGAGAGAGAGAGAGAGAGAGAGAGAGAGAGAGAGAGAGAGAGAGAGAGAGAGAGCGTGTGTGTGTGTGAAGAGAAGAATGAAAAAACATAAAAGAGCACAAGTCTATGCTGTACGGGAAAGGCTGCAAAGAATATGCATATAAGTATAAGAGCGAGGGAGATAGACGAGACAAGTTTCCTTCTGCTTTGAACCTCAGCAATCCTTGAAATCAAGAAAGATCTCTGAAACAACTATTCTGAATTCGAACGTTGAATTCACAACGCCTCGGAGCTTCTCCGAGCATTGAGAAGTGTGCGCCACACGCGGGGCTAAGGAGTGTGAGACACACTCTCGGTTGCCCGTCGACCGAAATACCTGGCTTACCCAAATTGTATTAAATATCGTAATTTATTCGTTCCTCGCGCGTATATATATACGAATGAAAATTGAAAAAAAAATAAAAAAAATACAACTCCTCCAGTGTTATATTGTGCTACGAGAGAAAGAAAAAAAAAAAACATCTCCGTTGAATAACATACTGGCATACTAATGTGTGCTATATAATGTGGATATATTTTGCGAAACGTGGAATTCAAAGTTGGCCCTAAGCGAAACCGCGAGCAATCGATGTGCCGCGCAAGAAAAAAAAATCGCCAATATTTTTTTTCCTCTCTTCTTTCAAAAGCATTATTTAATGTTTTTTTTTCTTTCCGTAAAATAGCGCTGGGGAAAGGTATAGGCGTAACAGGTGTCATGCGTGGCTTTCGGATTCTAATGACCAGGCCATGTGTTCCCACATCCTGACTTTAAACGTGTATATACAAATTTCAGCTATTACTCGCTTCGAGGGAGAGAAAAAAAATTAGCTGGTTTGTACACAGAGGAAAATAAATATATATATGTATATGTATATCGAGTTGAGAAACGTGAACAAAGGGGCTGCTTTTTGAATTAATAATTTATTTCGCGGATTCTGAAGGTGTATACGCGGTTGCTCGTAATTTGGCACGATGTTTAGAAGAGTACATATATATGTAGGGGAGGTTAATCGGTTGTGTCTGACAATGAAAAATAAAAGTATCGAGACACACACGCACACACACATCAGCTCTTGGTGACCGCATAAAAGTGGTTTTTTGTTCACGGCACGCCTTGAATTCTTAAAACCGACACTGTATGTTAATACATGTATACATATGACCCTAAAATATTTCGGGTTGCTGTTGCACCGGGAATTATAAACCGATGCACAGCTAAAACGAAGAGAGAGACAGAGCAGAGCAGAAGAGGACACACGACACTCGAAATTAGTTTCAAAAGATATGCTCCACTCATGCGTGAAAATACTCCTCTCCAAGGATATATGCATGTGAGTCTTTGGACGCTTATAGAGGATATTCACGAAATTCTCGAGGATCGTTCCCACCGCATATAAATCCGCGTAGCCTGGCTCTAAACTTCCGTCGTACGCAAGAGACGTAATGAAGCATTCGTAAGCGACGGCGGAATGTCTGTTGCCCGATGGCCCATCAACTATAAACCTATATATATATATATATATATATATATATATATATATATATATAAAGAGAGAGAGAGAGAAAGAGTAACCGATCGTCAGTCTCTCGTGTCGGCCTTTTGGCGATGCATCTACATTTTACCTATACACCGTAATATCCTTCCTTCTCTTTCACAAACACGCAAGAACGGTACAATATATGACGATGAAACGTTCAATGGTACGAGCAGCCACCCTATTGTTGCGCCTAATTTACCGTTAAATTGTTTACATCTCATTAATCGCGAAGCCAGAGCGAACGAGAGATACACCAAAAGAGAAGGAGAGAGATGAGAGAGAAAAAGAGAGCTCGCGGTATTATATATATAATACCGTATAGTTTTAAATATGTATATATACATATATGAATAGACGAATGAGCCGCGAGCAATCCGCAAGGTATGCTCATCGATGCACGTCACTCACCGTGACATGCCGGAGCCTCTGGGCCCGCCGTCGGTTCGATTTTCGAACGCCCGTCTGTATACTGTCTGCAAGAAGCAGCATCAGAGACTCATCAGCAACGCACGTACGCGCTTATAATCTTCCCCTTGATGGGAATTCTCCCCCGTGCCTCAAGAACGCGTGGTATATCACGACTCTTTGTTCCAGAGACGTTTACGAAATATACGCTCACCTATATTGCAGTTGATAACGGGAATGGCCACTTTGGATCATCAATCTTTCGGAATAATTCCTGAACGTAATTTTGATTCGGAAAATAGGGTAGACGTACCAGTTGTGGCCACTGCGTGTACCGTTTGTGGCCACTCCGCATTTCCCTCGAATTTCTCAAAGTTTCAAGGCTATGTTCACTTCATCGAGCGTAATATTTCGATATTCGAGATGTTTCCGCACCAATATCGATTGCTTTGTTGAACATCCGCTAATTTATTTCAACGAAATATGAAGAAATGTGTCAACGCTGAGCGGTTTGTGTAGTTTTCTTGTCAGAAGTGTTAAGGGATCCCGAGGTGAGAAGACTACGGTTTCTCATTATTTAAAGTCATTCCGCCCCATAAAAAATGTATATTTTATCAGTTAAAGCTCATTTTGCGGGTTGGAATCACAAAAAACTGGCATATCAGTTAAAATACCTGAAAAATACGCGGTTGCCAAAAGTGGTACATTCAAAATGCGATTGTTCTATTTCTGGTCAGCTCATGGCCAATCCTAATTCGAAGCTTGGTGGCCACAACTGGTACTTCGAATGACCAAAAGTAGTAAAATTGTGGTCACAAATGGTGAAAATGACAGCTACAAGATAATTTTCTATTGTCTTATATTTATCATGATCAGTAAAGGTTTTAAATGATAACAATTCGATTATGTGTACCTTTTAGGTTACATTGATCGCTTTTTCAATTCTGAATTTGCAATAATGTAAACACTGTTCGTAAATAAATGTTCGAAAATGCCTTGAGTGGCCACAACGGGTACGTCTACCCTGAATATATCATAAGATTCAATTCATACAAGTCATATGGTTTTTGTAGTGCAATCGACCATACTTATATTTTGTTGAAAAAAAAAGTAACTACTCAATAAAATTTTTTAGTTTGAAACAATTGCCATCTCTCGCCGAGATTACGAAGCAATATGTCGTACATACCAACACGAAAACGTGGACGAATAAATTCTATGCTAAATTGATTGCGTTACTCGAGCTCGTATTTTTTTTTTTTTTTTTGCTCGTACTCATACGAATTAAAACGGCTGCGTTAAAGGTCGATGTCGTTTGAAGTAATAAACTTTGTTACAAGCAAACTCGTTAAGATATAGAAGCAAATTGCACTTTATAAGCCCAGGGTAACCATCGCGCGGTGTGGTACCATCAGGTTACCTTAAAAGTGTCGTTGTTTTGCACCTCGTTCACCCTGACTGGATAGAGCACACCCCGTTCCTCGTCTCGCCACCTCTTTTCGATATCGCATAGCCAATCGAAGAAACATCTCCAAGAAGTGGAGAGAGAGAGAGAGAGAGAGAGAGAGAGAGAGAGAGAGAGAGAGAGCAAGATTTTTATCAGGACTTTCTTCCCTTTTCGCGCGAGTTGACACAAGTTTTTCTCGTCCCGCGGCAACAGGTTCGTCGGACTATCGCTGTATAAGCTACCGCCGCTCGACTCTCCAAGGAAACGTTCGATTATTTATATATGTCATTCGACAAACAGCGAACGGAAAAAGAAAGAAACGAAGAAAAAAGTTCGATCCAAGCTTGCAACGTGGAATTACTATTTTTGTCAGCGATACCCCGGAGTTCAGGTACTGAGAAGCCTAAAGACCACTGAGCTGTGAATTATTGCGCGGATCGAAAGAAAAATATATTGTCTCTAGGTTGGTCGCATTTGCGATGTTTGTTTTTACGTGGTAAGAAAAATTTATCTCGATCTAAAGAAAAAAAAAAAAAAACCAACATTTTATCGCTCCTTCCGTTTGAAGAACGTATGGCAAAAATATACTGCAGCCATCTTGGGAATTACGTATATGTTCGGGTCACCTAGCATAAAATACACGTGAATCGATAATATTTTGCAAACTCGTCAATAACCAGAGCCATATCGCTGTTCGATTCCCACACGGGGAGGCCCACGCTGTGCATACAAATAGCTCGTGCAAGCTGGAGCAGGAAAGTGCGAGAGAGGACCGAGAGAAAGAGAGAGAGAGAGAGAGAGAGAAGAGAGGGCTATGCAAATATCGCTATATAAACCAGGGGTATATACTTGCAGTATTTTGTCGACGAGCTGAGAGGGTAATAAATGCTATTGTTTATACAGTGCTTTGTATTGTCGCGATGGTGGCGTGTGCGAGAGAGGCGGATATCCGCGTGCGTTCGCGACTCTGGAAAAAAGCTTAACTGCGAGAGATCGGAATTCACGTAGAAGGAAATCAAACGTGGGACCTTACGATGCTGTGGAGGATCTTTCGCCATCTTCTCTCTCTCTCTCTCTCTCTCTCTCTCTCTCTCTCTCTCTCTCTCTCTCTCTCTCTCTCTCTCTCTCTCTCTCCGTTCTTTCAGCGCTGTAGGTAAACTTATACAAGAATTTTCTACGCGGAAAAAAAAATAGTCCAACGATGCGTATACGCTGTTTGTACGGAAGAAATGACCAAAGTAAATTTCATCGGTTACACATGCCACCGGGAATAACCCGAGAAACATTTCCACGATTATTCCGACAGAAATATAAAAATTCTCAGGAATTTCAATCGAGGGATAAAAAAAAATCGATATGTATTTCGTGGATTGTATATCGTCGGGCTAAATTAGCGATTTTCGCGCCAACATCCACGCGCCTTTTTTCGTCCTATATCGATCGTAAACTCACGATCGAATGAAATTTGAGAAAAAATTCTTCGGAGATTTCTGCTTTAGCGTCGATTATATTATACGTTCGCGAAGAGCATGGGAAATCTATCCCGGAGAACAATACTCTCGGCAAAGTGCCGTTATTGCAAATACTCGCATATATGCAATAGTTGGCAGGAATAACGTTGAATCGAGAGCGCTCTCGGATTGCACGCGGTTGGGATAATAGACCACGTGCGCGTATCTATTGCAATGGGTATACAGGATATAGAGAAGCTCTGTAATGGTCTTTTGAACACGCTAGATAGAACTCCGGTAAACATCTTTGCCCGTATTAGTTGCCGTATGAATGCATACTGATCCATTCGCTGCTGCTTCTCTCATTCCACCCTTTTGCTCACGCTCGCTCTGTCTCTCTCTCTCTCTCTCTCTCTCTCTCTCTCTCTCTCTCTCTCTCTCTCTCTCTCTCTCTCTCTCTCCCTCTCTCTCTTTCTCTCTCTCTCTTTCTCTCTCTCTCTCTCTCTCTTGCCGCAGATCCACTTTGGATCTATACGTGTTTCCCTAATTGGTTCATTATCTAAATACCATCGTGGACCGGCTATTGTGCCACAAAGTTGGTCCTAAGCGCAGTCTTTGTATGTGTTTATACCCAGTCACCGTGTATAACGCATCAAAATTTACTTGCTCGTTTACAGAATTCAGATACCAACCTTCGGTAAAGCGCAGCAGTATTTAACTGAAGGCGCCCTTATACACGAAAGGAACTTTGTAATTGTGTTACGGGTTGTCCTACACATCGCACTATATTCGGAAGAGATTAAAATAAAATTTTTTGTCGAAACTTGTATGAGAAGCGTGGAACAATTCGAAAATAGAAATAAATTAGTTTCTTACGTGTGAAATATAACTTTGTCGAAAATATGCCCGAAGTAGTAACAATCATTCCATATATTATATTATATGCCTTTTTAAAAACCAAATTTCTTTTGTCATCCATTCATGATTTTTTTATTTTCAAAAAATTCGATTTTTTTTTTCTTTCACATTACTCGGAATGAGTTTAATATTCATTCGTGACACAATATCATTTCATATTATAAGATACGAAGTTATCATCCGCTAACAAAGTTACTCTTTATAATACCATGAATGACGATTGTCTATTATATTGCGCAGCTTGAATAACTAATTGAATTTAAGGAATTATCGATACAACTACTTTATCATATAGAAAGAATATTTGATGTGAGTAATAGGTTTTTTATTCAAATATAAATGTCTCTACTACACCATGTCCAACACCTACAGCTGTCCAAAATATAACTGTTCTAGTGAAAACGCGCTATATTTTCGTTTTCGCTAAAATTTCGAACATACCAGAAATACATGATCCAAAAGGTCTCTATAATTTTGGTTCTTTTTTTTTTTACAAAAGTCATTTTTTTCATGCTAAGTTGACAGGAGTTTGTAGTTTATATGATGCTTGTTTGATATTCTTGCGACTTACCGCGATTAAAATAAATGAAACGAAGATACAACCCTAGCTCCTTTCTCGAGCTCGTTGCGGGGCCATCAGTTTGATTGATTTTCTCATTTCGTGTACCGTATATTATTGCCATAAATCATCGGTAATCAATAGTGGCAAACCTGAGAACCGCGACTATCTATATCCACTTAAGTTTTCCGAGACCGGTGAGACACAAGCGAGAGGGAATCCCGTGAGACGGAAGTGCGAGAGAGGAACGATCGTTCGCCTCGGGCATTCGGCTGATCATTGCTCATCATTAGTCTCCGTCGTCGCGATCGATGCAGAGAATAAGAGAAAGAGAGAGAGAGAGAAAGAGAGTGAGAGAGAAAGAGAAAATATATTGCTGAAGCGTTAAAGCGACGACCGTTTGGTGCGGTGGCGCGAGCTCGAGTCATCATGATTCAAGCACCATCACAGGAGGCGAACCACCCGAATGATGAAAGATCGATTGTTGTGTATATGCATACGAAAGAAAAATCTGAATCTCAAAATTAGTCAGGTCATCGGGTATTCGATAGATCACGTTTTATAACTGTGAGAAACGCATTGCATGAAGAAAGTTTCATCGCGATGCCTCGTCAAACTATACGTATGAAATATATATTCCATCCCGTTTCGACTCACTCCCTTCCCGGCTGTTCCTGATTTTTTCATATGAATACACAAGCTCATGAGAGATTATTCAACTTTTTTTAAAGATTTCTTTCTACATTAATATTTTAGGAATTATTACTTCTGTCAAAGTCAAGAAATTTAAACGTTAAAAAAAAGAGATTTGCGAGTTGATAGGGCAATTTTTTGATTTTATCATCCCAATTTTAAAAGACATTGAGTTTTCATTTAAAAAAAAATTCCCAACCCCTGTGAAATATTAAAGTGCGGAATCTTTCTCAGAAACGTGCAGCTCAGACTGTTCGCGTACATTGTACAAGAAAACAAATATCTACGCAATGGCGACAAACGATTTTAGACTGTGATTTGAAAAATTGATATTGGAATACCGATTTGGTGGATGAAAATGGTCAAAAAAATGTCAGAAAATCGTCTAGTTGCCATTTAACTTGAAATATGTTTGAAAAAATCATGATCAAGCGACGGTTAACGGGAAAAAAAGTCTATAAGAAATAAACCCAACGCTTCTTAGAGTTGATTAAATAACCGTAAAAATCCTAGAGTAAATATAAAAGGATGAGGGTCAAACATAGGTCGAATTGCGATGGAATGCTTTATACATAAATTTTGATCCGATCCGCGCATCTTCCTTTTGGCCAGTGCGAACAAATCATCTTTTAACTCTCTCTCTCTCTCTCTCGTTATTCGGAGGACATCAGATTGGTGTGTGTTCCGGATCTCTCGCGAGAGAGCTTCGCGGCGTATATAACCCAGCAGAAAATCAACCAAGTACAAATAAAATATGACACCACGATGTTCTTTATACTTATACGGTTAACGAACGCCGAAGTGTCAGTCATCTGGGTAACGAAGCAGCTGAAGCTATATATATACTCGCGAGAGATATATCCACAACGGCAATTGGACCCCCTCTCCCCCCGCTTCCCTTAAAAAATCTGGCCTCCGCGCTCTGTTCAACCTTGCCTCGTGCGATTTCACCTTCTTCGGCGGGACGAGAGAGTCTCAAGAATGAGAGAGAGAGAGAGAGAGAGAGAGAGAGAGAGAGAGAGAGAGAGAGACTTTGATCCGAAGCATCGTGACTGAATACTTTAAGCATTTTTAACCCCGGTTCTTGAAAGGCGAAATCTGACAAAGCTTTGAGAGTCATAATCCCGGAATCGATCTCCTACACCGATGAAAATGAATTTTTTCTATTTTCATTCGTTTAAAATTTTTTTCATCACCCGGTCTCCAGATATTCCATCTATTACCGTAACTCTTAAGACGGTCCTGTCCCCGTGCCGGCGGTTCGACGTAATAATAGAGTATATAATACGAGAGTTTTCGTTTCAATAATAGGTACGGAACTGTCACGTCGGAAGACACTCATGGATATTGAAAACCGAAAGACATTAACTTTGTGACACACATATTCTCGCTTTCCATTCGAAACGTTCCCTTTTCACAAGACTTTTAATTTCAGTAACTCATTTCACGCTCGGGTTATCGGATCTGTTGGATATAACGTTCTGAGCTAGTATAGAAGCACGTATCCGAGAGGTGAATTATAAGGTAATGGAGGTATTATGGACGAACTGTTCCTAACTTTAATTTGAGCTGAGGTCGCGCGCGCGCGCGCGCCGCCCGCGAGCAAACCATAACTTCCCCAAGTCTAAACGTGCCGGTTATAAATCAGTTAGCGGAGGCGCTACCGTGTCGAAACTTACACCCGGGACTGGGACGAAAGTGATTCGATGCAACTTATACTTGCATATACATTGTGAATCTGCGTGTATGTACATGGTATAGTTGAATCGTGCGCAAGCTAAATACCTCTATGAGAATCCTTGCATACATCAATGTTCTACACACCGAATATCAAATTGGTCGAATATTCATAGCCGAACATATATATGTAACACGAATATTCACGAGGCCAATCCCAAACGCGTAACGCTACTCAGGATTGTTGTAAATAAATTCATTTGGACTAAAGGACGATCATTGAATCGAGCAGCGATTATTTTTTAAAATTTTAATTGAATCGAGGATGGGGCGGTAAATCGGAGTAAAAGTGGCTTGTCATTTTTTATTTTTGGATCGGATTAACATCGAACTGCGATACCGCACATCCCCGGACTAATAGAAATTTTACAAAAACGTTCAAAAGTTGCGACCAAATACATTCAGAATCGAATATATATTTCATTTCCACAGACAAAAACTTTATGCATACCAAATTCATTATTCTCGTTGTAGCCAAAATCCAGATTGACCCACATATTTGTCGGTTCGCGACTATTCTTTGCCCACCAACCTGGTTTTACCCGTTTTCCATTTTTCCTTATCCCCCCCTCCACACACACACACACACACACACACACACACACACGCACACACACACACACACACACACACACACACACACACACACAAACGGAGCGACGGAGTTCATTGATTCTCTCTTGACTAAGCCGCTTTGCAGTTTTCAATATACTGGCAGAATTTCCATCGTCTTTTTTTCCACCTCTCCTTATGGCTCTGGGGCCGAGGGGAGAGCTTCGGCAAGCATCGAGCTCATACAGGGCATATACATGGTTGGTCTAATACGGTATCCCCAATGGATTTTATATGCACGTATCCACTCGCGATATTCTTCCGGAATGGAGGTTACTCAAAAAGCAATTCTGTCTACATTGAAGTTTCGAAGCAAGAAGAGAGGCACCGAGGAGCGAAGAATATACCCATGTGCTTGAGGGCTCGCGCGAAAGAGTTTACTATAAATATGGAATGCTGACGAGCACAAAGTCGCAACCCACACCTCTCAATGCGCGTAAAATGATGCGGATTACGCCCTTTTGTTTGCTAGCATTCATTTTATATATATATATATATATATATATATATATATATATATATATATATATATAGTAATAGATTGGTTGGTAGTTGGGTACTACGTCGTTCCGAGCCAGATGCATTCGGAGTAAAAGGATTTGGCCCACGTGAACAAGACACGATGAGACTTTGAGAGAGATCACGGGCGAGTTGTTCGAGGGTACAGTGAAGTAAGAGAGATAGAGTGCAAAAAAAAAGAAAAGGAAATGCAAGGAAAGAGCAAAGTGAACGAGGAACAAGCGAGGCGCGGGATAAACGGGGAGTTGCTCGAGTGAAGGAAAAGGAGAAGTATAAGGAGGAGAGAATGAGGAGTAGGAGGAAGCAAGCGTCGGCTGGACCACGATTAGCATTCTCCCATGAAGGAATGTGCTGGCCGTGTCACGTCAGCCGGTGATCGGTGTGAAGCCGCCTCGATCTTCTCTCATACCTTCAACCTACCATCCTTGCCTTAACCTTACCATCTCTCTTTCCTTATTCCTCTCTTTCTCTCTCTCTCTCTCTCTCTCTCTCTCTCTCTCTCTCTCTTTATTTCTCTCTCTTTCTCTCTATCGCACTTTCCGAGCCGGGACGGTTGTCTGGCCAGCAGCAACAGCAGCACAAGCACCATGCACGTACGCGCAGCAGCAGCGTGTCTTCAGCTTTGACTGTATATACCTCGTTGGGTTACCTTCTGCTCTTTCTGTACCTTCTCTTTTGCCTCCTTTTATCTTTCTCTCTCACCCCCCCCCCCCCCTCTCGCCCCTTAACCCGATCTCAGGCTCGCTCCTTAGCATTACTTATCTTCCATGTCGCCGTCAGCGCCTTTCGACGTTCTCCTCACGAAATTAGAGCTGAACAAATTAGATCCACCAATATACGTGTAACGCAGGCTTTTGTCCCCTTTTCCCCCATTTCTCTTTTATTTTCCTTTCATTTTTAATCTTTTTTTTTTCTGTTCAAAGTCCTCCCCCCCCCCCCCCACTCTTTTTACTCCGTGCAATTCTCGTGAATCGCCGGACACCGATAGGTCCCATTTATTTTATCGCCAACGTTATTATATTGACAGATATGTCCTCATCCCATGCACACACACACGCCTCGTCTCGTCGATGTATAAATGAACCAATTTAAACGCGATTCCCCGACCTCGACACGACTTTATAGCGGGTGGCCCTCCCAATATGCAACCCTTTTGTGTTATTTATTTTCATCGTCGACGAAATTTCGTATGATTTTCTTTATTTTTTTTTTTTCGTTATTACGACAGACGACACTGACACGTGAAATTTGCGGTTTTTATTTGGGGAACGACACTGCACGAGAGAAAGAACAAGAGAGAGAGAGAGAGAGAGAGTGAGATTCACGTCACACCGTATGATTGGTTTATCCTTTCGCCCGGTCGTGTATATAACGTTGCGACGTGCCACTCTTGATTAGCGAGAATTTGGTTTTTTTTTTTCCTCTACCTATGGCATATATAATACTTATTCGGAATAATACTGTTGCCATCGTAGCTGTATATACACGCCGCCTCGCGTTTGGAATGTGTAGAGATGAGATGTAAAAAATGTAAATGCCGAGGAGAAGCGAAAGGGGGAGGAGGGTTGGGGGGTGTAGTACACTTTAATGCCCAATGAGAAAGCCGTCAGTCATACTGCGGCTTACCGGGGAATTATACTCCGACAGGCTGACGTCTCTTCGTGGCGCGGGCGCCCCTGGCATTTCGCTCTCTCAGTGACAAATTCATATATCTCATCGTCCATATATGTACTTTATATACTGTACACTATCTACACGTGTTGACGGAAGAAAATAAATGTAACAATCTTCCGGTATCTCGTTGACACCGGCACAACATCACGATGAGAAGTATTCTTCGCACAAACGAAAAAAAAAAACAAAAAACAAAAAACAAAGTTACTCGAATTTAACGCATATAATTTCTCCATCATATGTTTCGCTTAATTTAAATACAAATAGTATGCAAATAATTTAAATTAAATTTGTCATCAATTGTGAGATAAATATAAATCATATTTTGATAAGCCAAATTAAATTTTCGATTAATCAGTTTTCTGCGATTTAAATGAATTATATATTCGAATGAAACAATTTGCAATGGATCCAAAGGTAAATCTACGAGATATCGCGGAAGCGTCAGAAATTTTTTGATTATCATTCTCCAGCGAAGCTTTAAATACTCTGATGAGACGATCGGCCGCGAAAGCAACAAAAAACAAATCATGATTCAAATGGATTTGGCACGATCGCAAAAGTTCGTCAGGATGAAAATCAAGATTCGTGGGGTCTCTGGTTTTCAGCTGTTTAAACCGGCGAATTGTCCACCTCCGGAAACTTATAAATCCCCGAGGATCATGGAGTCTTTCAACTCGGTTTGTCTTAAATTGCTTTGAGAGAGCTTTTGCCATGTTTTGTTACTTCGAGGATTTTCCTCGAGCCTCATATCGACGAGAAAAAGATTGCGGTAAATTTGAGATGGAAAGGGGGGCAAGGGTACGGTGAGAAAAAGCTCGCTCGTGTATACTAACTCGCTCACGATCGAAGGCCAAGATGGCGAAAGCCGGTGAAAGAGGTTCGTGGTGCGGGTGCGCGCTTTACAAGGTTCAAGGCTTTTGAGAGATTTGGCGCGCGCGTATGTCGAAGTTCAGGGTCCACCTCTCGCCATCTTCCTCTCTCTCTCTCTCTCTCTCTCTCTCTCTCTCTCTCTCACACACTTTCTCTCACTCTCTCTCCCTTTTTCTCTTTGCCTTTATACGGCGCGCTAGGGGCGGGGGTTGGCTCAACTTGAGAAGCGAGCCCATGCACGAAGATTCACGCCGGATAAGGATACCAACTGTCTAATTAAACGGGCAAATAAATGCCCCTTCCGCGACTCACATACACAAAGGTTGCTTGAAAACCGCGGCACACGAGGTGAAGTAGCATCGCACCAGAAGCTCACACACGCTACGGGCGAATCGCCCGGATCCTTATTGGCTCAGGGGTCTCTCTCACAATCTTTTTTTCTCTCTCTCTCTCTCTCTCTCTCTCTCTCTCTCTCTCTCTCTCTCTCTCTCTCTCTCTCTCTTTCTTTCTTGCCGATTTTATCTGCCTCGCCAGAGTTGCCCCTGAAATACTTCATGAAAGAAAAAAAAAGGAAAAAAAAAAAAAAACATTTCGCCTGAGAGAGAAAAATGACTTAACACGTTTGATCGTGAAGGGAGATTCGCCTTTTGAAATTCACGTGGAACCTTCTTTTATACTTGGCGCTACCAGAGCCCGATCGCAGCGCCCTCTAGTAGCGTTGGCGAAACTTATCATCCGCGCGCCAACTTTTACACTTGGCAATCGTGCCGAGTGAAATTTCTAATTGATCGTTAATACCATTTTTTCAAGATATATATGTTCTCATCTGAGACTGCACGAGAAAATCTAACTTGTGGAAAACGAGAAGGGAGAGAGCGAGAGAGGGAGAGAGAGAGAGAGAGAGAGAAAAGGAGGTAAATGAGCGTGCATGAAGAATATTTGCTCAACAATTGAATCAGCATTGCACTTCGAGCTGGTGAAACACCCACTGAACTTAAAATGTTTCTTACAATCTTCATATCAGTTAATACTACAACATGTGTTTGTTAGCATTATAAAATTAATTGCAATCATATAAAATAAGAACAGCAGTGATTTTTGTCAATTTATGAAAAGATGTCATTTAGATTTTTTCTAAGAATAAGCCTTCGAAATAACTTTACTTTGTGATAGCTCGTTTGAAGATGCTGCATACTAAATTTGAGCTAAATTTTATATTAAATTTCTCTAAAAATATGTATCGGTTTTACCGTTTATAGCTTAAATATTTTCGCTGTAAGCAGATATAATACGATTTTTGAACAAAGAAATACGAGCTATTTGAAAATTAAAAACGAAGCTTCCATGTGTTCAGAAATCGACCAAATACGGTAAATTATGTGCTGATAACTGACAGTTGATGATTTTCGTCTGTTAAGGAGGTTCACTAAGGTTTGCAGGAGATAAAGAGGCTCGGCGGAAACCCCATGCTTATACATGGGCCGACGGCACTGGAGCCAACTGCGTGAAAATAATTTACCGTGAATCAGAAGATCATAGAATTGAGATGCATAAAGTTACGATAAATGATAAAGTATATATAAATGATAAATGATAAATGATAAAGTTACGATAAATACTCAACCCTTTTTGACAGTTAAGGACCGATAAAAGTTATTTTACATTGATATAAATGAAAGAAATTCGATTTTATAATAGTGTACATAATTCGCAAAGAAGTCTGACGACAAAGGCGCGTGTTTCTTACGGTTGGTACCGTCAAGTGTCATAGCCGCCACAGGCACCAGAGAACAGTCGAGCTGTCAAGAAAATTGCGCGCTCAACCCAACCTAACTGCTCCGGCTCTACAGCGATGTTGCCATGTTTATACCCTCTTTACATCCCTTTACTGCGAATAACTATAAATTCTGTGGGTACATTGAATAGTATTCATAAACTAAGTACACAATCAATTTGAATTTTGTCATGCTGCTTTATTCACCTATACCGTATTGAAATAATATTTATTTTGAATTTTCTCTACATTTTCTCCGGAGTTATGAAGGGGAAAAAATCGCAATTTCTGCTTATGCCATAAGTAACGCGTATTAAAAGAGCCTCGTCAGAAACGAAATTTTCATGTGAACGGTGTAGGTGAAAATTCCCAAATAATTCAGACACATTTCTACAGTCGTAGTGCTGATCAAAATTCTGATCAAAAATTCAGATTTTTCTGTGCATTTTGCACTACCTGGTGAACCTCCTTAAAAACACACGTAACACGAGTACTGCAGAGTCTGTAAAAACGACGTTCCAGACCTTATTTTGATGCATGAGCATACATTAGTGTACCACGAGAGCTCATGAAGGAAGCGACAGTTTTTTTTTTTTTTTTTTTTAAATACATTTTCTCGCTGTCGGGTTTAAATTTATGAGATCCGTCGCATTGTTTTCTACGCTTAAGGACATTGGATGCGCGTGGTGGATAGAGGTACATCAGTGTGGAAGAATCACAGTGAGAATTGCAAGCAAATGCTTGTGGCTGTGTACGAGAGGCTCTCGCGTGAAAATTTATGCAATAAGTTCGAACATCTTAGCGGATACATAACAATCTATTGGCCGACAAGGAGCCAGCGAGCATTTCACGAGATATAACGTGCAACGCGAATATATGAGTGTGTGTGTGTGTGTGTGTGTGTGTGTGTGTGTGTGTGTGTGTGTGTGTGTGAGTGAGTGCGACGTCCGTGTGTAACCGTATACGTATGATATTTATGGGAGACATTGAAGAAGGAAGGTTTACCGCGTGCTATTCTCGCCACACGTATAGTCCAACAAAATACGTGCACATACGCGTCGGGCTATCGGCCAATTGATTCTAAAGCTCCTCTCGTACTATATAGGGGCCTTTCCGCGGGGGCCAACGAGGCACGTTATTCACTCTCATTCACGCGGTATATACAAACGTGTGCCGCATGCCAAATATCCTTAAACCATTGATTCGGGAATCGATCGGCGCGCGCATCGAATATTCACGCGAATTAAAAACCCTAAACGTTCGAAACTCATCTATTATTTCATTGGACAAGTATCGAGTTTATGTGCTGTACCGAGGGGTGTCCTGTGCGCGCCCTGTCAGGTGTCCCGGTCCTGCGGAAACATCCATTGGCTAATCGATTGACGATGAAAAAGCCGGAAGTTTTACATCAGACGGGATTAACGCAGTCTTGCGGAAATTTATACGAGGCAAACGTGCACGGTACACATATATAGTGTCGTCAATGGCGCAAAGTTGAATTTAATGAAAAAAAAAAAAAAAGGAATTGGTAGTTCGAGTAGAACATCGGGGAGAAAGAAACTCGAGGCAAGATGGGGCCAAAGTTGTAAGGATAATGAGATCGCTTGAAACAGGACCCCGTTAATGAGGCACTAAAGTTTTTTAATAAAAATAAAAAGCTTCGATACATTTCACCTTCACGGTTAAGAGGAAGGTACAAAAGTAATTACTCGCTCGTGATCGAGCATGAAGAACGATTCGAATTAAGAATGCGGGTTGAACAATTATGAATATTCATTGTGAAATAATAAAAGTTATGAGTAAATTAAATAACGATACTCCTGTAACGAGTATATACTTGGGTATAGGTCGATCGTGGGAACACATCGAAGATACGGGGATGGGAATGTTTGATGTGTCATTGGCCTTATTGGTCGTGCGAGTCACGCGGCTTAAAAATTACGAACATTGCACTATGTAAATTGCACGTGCTTGATCACGGACGTTAAATTAAATATATACGTTACGAGATATCTCGATTTCTATAGGTGCTAAGAGTGGAAAATCGGATATGTATCGGAATTAACAAAAATAATATTTTGATTGAAAGAAACGAACCTGCCTCGGTGACTTTTAATTCACTGAAAAAAAAAAAAAAGAAAAATCGAATTTGAAAACTTCATGTCTGATTTGTTTATGCATGCCCTATATAAATGCCACCACGCGATCACGAATAAGTGCCCACATTAAAAGCCGAAGAGACGCTGCTCCTGGTCCAGAATACATACACATACTCTACCCAGCTTCCCCTAACACGCGTAACCCCATCCCTTTCTGCCGTTCGCGGCCCTCCTCTCTACCATCTCCGTTGCATTTGGATTCGGGACACGTTCCACTTTCAATTCGTCTTATACAACTGTCGGTATGGTCTGTCAGGAGGTTTCTTCCGTGTCAGCTACAGCCAGTTAATTTCCACTCGTCTCTTATGAATGACTTCTCGTCCGTCTGCCGTCGTAAATTTGTTGAATTTTCTCGCACAAATTGCCACCCGCAACGTTTGCACATTTTCGTTTCGTTGTTTTTGTTTAAGAATTCGTTCTACCTACTCCGATGCCACGCTCATTTTCACTGTTACGCGATAAAATTAACCGAATACCTGTTACGCGACCGAATATCGAATATTTTATCACGATTTTTTTTTTCTTTTTTTCACAAGCCAATTACGATTCGGTCAATTTTCAACTTCTCCCGTTTCTCTGTTCTCAGAGAAAAAAAAAAGAAAGTTATTTTAATCATCCGGAAAAATGAAAAGTTGAGTTTTCAATAAATCTCGACGTTTCAAGGCCTATATAGAGAATCACCTCCGACTGTTTTCGGATAGACGTCTGGGTGTGTGTTTGCATGTATATGGTATGTGATTAATTTTTTTTGTCCGACGATATCTCGAGAACAAGTAACCGGATTTGAATGATTCTGGTCTCAATCGACGCAGGTTTCCCAAGCTTACACCGAGAAAAATCCCCCTGTTCAGATTACCGTACTTCTCTGGTAAAACTTATACGGTAATGAATGCCATAGTTTCGGTTACAATAACAAATGACCATAGTCCAGAGAACCTGCGTAAAAGTATAATTTATGAAAAATCATGAGTAATGCATACTGATGTAATTACAGCTTATTTTACTGAGTCTCTAATACAGTATACATGATTATGGTTGAGTAGACTGGTCAGAGATGAGCGCATATATTGTACGAATCAGTTCGGTACGTTCTACCATGCAGCGCTGCGAATCATATACCAGTTCCGTCGGTCAGAGTACTGTACAGTCGGTATAATTCATACGCCATTCTAGTGTTTGCTACTACCCGTGCAGAAATTTTTTAGGGATACCCCAAGTCCGATCATATCCCGATCGAGATTTTCCATGGACTCCCCAAAACCGGTATCCCCATAGGAATTTATATGGTATCCGTTTCGTAAAATCAGATTGGTGGATGTGGCAAAATTTGTAAAAGTTATAGCGCCACTTTCTTTCAAGGTGTACCGATTCACAATCCCGATCCGAAGCGCAACTGCGTCCCGAGCGTAGACATTAATTCCAATCGCACGTTTGTTCTGAATCAGGATTGGTGGTGGTGGTGGTGGTGGTGGTGGTGGTGGTGGTGGTGGTGGTGGTGGTGGTGGTGGTGGTGGTGGTGGTGGTGGTGGTGGTGGTGGTGGTGGTGGTGGTGGTGGTGGTGGTGGTGGTGGTGGTGGTGGTGGTGGTGGTGGTGGCGGTGGTGGTGGCGGTGGTGGTGGTGGTGGTGGTGGCGGTGGTGGTGGTTTCAAAATTATTTTCGACGGAAAAACGTCCGGACTACCAAGCCGGAAACACTCGTAAAAAAAAAGTCTCCAAATCTTTGATTTTTTTTTTAAATAATTATTTGAGGATCGAAAGTGCTGAATTCGTCGATTGGAAGATAGCGGGTTCGAATCCCGGTCAATGACTTTTTTTTCAAAATTTACAGGGTTTTTAATAATAATGGAATAACAGTTTCAAATTCGTTCATCGATCATTCCTAATTGCTTATTTATAAATAATAAACTATATGTATTATTGGCTCGATATGCGAGCAAACTCGAGCCAAACGTCGACTTCCAGTCGTAGTTACCGCACTGACTAGTAACCATAAACTGCGTAGGCACTGTTAAATCGATCGTCGATTTGCAGTTGTAGTTGCCACACTGACTAGTAACTGCAGACTATGCGTAAATGGAGTAAATCTACGTTACTTTTAGTAATTCTGACACTTGAGACTGGCTTCGCGAATCAGACTTCTAAGTGCCCAATTTACCAGACAAATTTCATGAGAATTACCGTACGGGCACACTATCCATATAGGAACTAGTGAGTTCGGTAAATGTGACCTCGATTACGGTATTTTGGACAGAGCATTTTTCTCCGTGTATAGAACTCATTAGATTAACTTAGAACTGTTATTTAGAAAACAAAAGTAAAATAAAATCAAATTGATGATATTTTGAGAATGTATGAACGGATTCGAATGGAAATTGGTACCATATAAGGTTTTTTAGGTCACCGATCACAAATCTAAAATCAAATTTGTAAAATTCAAATTTGGCGTATTTAATATGCTGAAAAAAAAGACGAAAAACATTTTGATTTTGATGAAAATTCGCTGATCACGAATCAAAAGTCAGATTTTTTTTAAAACGGGTTGGGTTGGGTCAGGTATTTATTATTATTATTATTATTGTTATTATTTCTGCTTGAAACGGGTTAAAAACGGAAAGTTTAGCCCAAGCTCGCTTGTTTCTAATATCTGACAAAATTATTTCAATGTCATTTTCACGTTCTCTTATAATATCATTTACAAAAATGAAAATAATTTCCATACAGTATTTCAGACGTCTCGGTAAGCTTTTTGCGTTATTTTATACGAGACCGTTGACGAGACAAAATGTCATTTTAATGAGTAATCTTGCAACGAAATTCAACGATTACACATTCTGGATATGGCTTATGCCTTTTTTCAAACCTTTTACATTGCTTGTATAAGAAAAATTATCTAAATACCAACAAGAATGTTACTCGAACCGAAACCGATGTATTCAACGCTATAGAAGAGTTCTTCGATGCTTCGTTTATCGAGATATCCGAAATATAAGAATTTTCCTGTCGGTGAAAACCGTTCACGCAGTTTTTTTTTTTTTTTCCTGCCGCGGAAGAATTTTCGTAAAAGCAAAATCCAACGGAGATGCTTGAATGAGCAATTCAAAGATAGCCTACATTCTTCCCATCGCGCTTGAAAAAAGAGTTTACCAGAGGTATGTATGTGCACAATTTTTTTCATTTTTTATTAATTTTTTTTCATTACCGATGGAATACTACCTTTCGATCGTGCAATTATCGAGCGATACGAGGAGTGCACGACGCTGTCGAGAAGTGTATATATGCCCGGAGGACTCGCCTCACGGTGGGTTCATAAACTTGTCGATATTACAAGCTCGGTATATCGATTCAACGGTATAATACGTATCAGGGGCACATGCTGGAACATGTATATATATATTCATATACACGTTTACACACGTATATGCATACGTGTGCTACTTTGACATATGTAAATTGAACTTATATCTTACAACGGGCTCTTATCAAATGAACATTCTTGATTCTCCTCGATGGTAAATATAACGCTCTCGCGTCGAGCGTGTGTGTTGTCATGAACGATCGAACATGTGGATCGAGCGAGTATGCAGTGCGGTGAGAGAGTTTCTCCACGCTGGTTAGTACGGTTGCGTGCCAGGATGCACCCGTTTTTTTCCCCATTATTTTATCTCTCTCTTTCTCTTTCCCTCTCTCTCTCTCTCTCTCTCTGAGTTTTTTTTTAACTCTTCCGCCTCTCTCACAGAGTAGTAATATGAATTGCGCGTAGGCAAAGTAGCCAGTTAACTCCAGCGTCAGAAGACGAAGAAGTTGACCGTCGGGTTGGCTACCCGAGCTAATATTCCCAGCCCTCCTCCCCCTACCACATTTTTGTTCCATCTTCGTTGCTCTTCGGCCCATCAACAACCATACGATATTTCCTCCTCTTATCTTTAATATACGACAGAAATGTATAGTCTATCTTTCCTACATCACCATTTATTTGCATTCGAGTTAATCACTCCGGGCGTTCGCTACAACGATTTTTACGACCCCATGTAATTATCACTTTTTACCGCGCATATATATTTCAATGATTTCCTTTTCTTTTTATGCACGTGTATATATATATATATATATATATAATTTATTTTTTTCTATCCTTCACAATTCTCATAATAGGCTCGATTGATTAACGAGAGGTCAAAGAGATTGACCAAGTCGGGGATCTCTAATATACGAATATATGGGTATATATATGTACACGAGAAATGGAAATAGAATGTCGAATTAATGCGAGATAAAAATTATTCGATGCGGATGGTCGGGACGTATCGTTTTGGATGGCGAGAGACCCGTTTTCGCGAGAACTACGACCAGTACAAGTGGGCGACTCTATCGCGTTCGACTGACAAAATCTTGTAACACGTCGGGACGGTTTGATATATCGTCGCGTTCATCGATGCGGGTTTATCTTATAAATACAGAGAAGAAGAGAGAGAGAGAGAGACGAACACGAGAATTTAACTGGAAAGTTGAGTTCGTTGTCCCACAATATTGAAAATGTTCGATCGAAACAATATTAAACTCTTTTCAATAAACTGATGAGCCCTTGTTAAATGAGTGGTTCTCACACGAGAAGTCAACGCATTATACATGATCCAGGGTTCCAGGACGTAGCGGAATGATGAATACGAAAAATTAAAGTGAAGTAACTCGTGAGATTCGGTTGAAACGCCACTGTCCGAAAAAAAAAGAGAGAGAGAGAGAGAGAGAGAGAGAGAGAAGAAAAGGAAAACGAATCGACCGAAATGAAGGGACTTTCAACGCGCTCACGCACACATTATACCGCGCAGTCAACCGCACGGCCCTGCGATTCTTTAGTTTGCGGCGTAACGATCGGCAATTCCATCTCGTAAAAATAAGACCGTATAATTTTTAACAGTTTGGCCCGAAGAGAGAACGAGCTAAGGTGAACAACGGCGTCATCGACGGCGGGATAGGGATCTTCCACTCCTGCCGTATAGCCTCGCGGCGAATCCTTTTCGCGAATACACGCCCGCGCCAGAGGACTCGCGAGATTGGAAACCCTATCCTGCCTCCTGCTCGAAGGTTTACAACGTTTTTTTTAACCTCGTTTTTTTTTTTTTTTCTTAATGCAGAGGGGTTAAATGCTCGAAAGCGAAAAACATTCAGTTTAAAATTGTTTAACGAAAACGATGTATCGGCTTAAACTTGAAAATTCGAGCTTTTGCGCTTTCACCGTCGACAAGAGGAAGAACTTGTATCTTTGGCATGTGTCAATGGAACTATGTACTTGCAATCTTTCGACACAAATTTCTTCACCACATAATAGGAAAGGAAATATCGACCCTGGTACATGTATACTCGAAGTGAAATCCCGGTTTGCCCAATATATATATTCAAGAGAAGCGAATCAATTGACGTTCCGAGAGGTATATATGATAAAACTTATATATAGATCGGCGAGTCAGGGACAAGAAAAAAGTATCGCGAGATCGAAGGTAGTTAAAGTCCGTTACAGCGTCGTCGCAAAGGCCGTAAAAAAATAGGGGGGGGGGGGGGGGATAAAAAAAGATAAAAGCATCGGTTGTCCGGTTCACCGGACCATTATCGTCAGTGCAAAGTAAATCAAACGCGATCTCGGGAAACGAGTCTGGTGCTCGGGGGAACTCGAGGTATATCGTAGTGTATAAAGCTCTAACGAAACAGCGATCAAACAGCCCTCAAATCCGGGACTATTTTATCGACCGAGTCGTTAATTTTATTTTGGCATCCAATTTTGAATATACACGAAACATCGGGATCTCGCAGATTTGTGTGGGGATAATGCGACGGTTGTTATAGGTGTGGTATTGGTGCCCGAGCGGCTCGGCACTCGAATATGTTCGAAGAAGTTTATAGGCCCGGTTCCCAGGCTCTAAAAACGTCGCCCTCCTCCGAAGAGATCTCGTAGTCTCGCGGCGTCAACATAACACTCCCGCACACTCAATGCTCTCTCTCGCTCTCATCTCTCTAACACACACACACACACACACACACACACAAATACTCTCTCGGATTATTGCAAAATAATGTATATATTTTCTCGCGGAACAGGACACGCGCATGTTTCTCGCTCGATCGAACAAAGCACACGCCTCCTCTTTCTTATATATGCCCTCTCTTACTGCTGTCGTGTCGGCCGATTCTCGATTTGCATCGATCTATATCGCGGCCAAGAACTTTTACACGCAACTTTACTGATCGCGTTAAGAGTTGACGAGCCGAATCGCGTCGAATAAACGCCCGGGACCCCCGACTCTCGGCAACGTGAAACACCGAAACATTTCGTGATAATCTCATCATTGAATGACAACGCGACGACGAATCTCGAGGGTTGAAGACTCTCGCGAATTTATTTCGTCATGCCCGTTTCTTCCCGTTTTATTACCTCCGTATTTACATTTCGGTTAGAGAGAGAGAGAGAGAGAGAGAGAGAGAGAAATTTTTTTCTCATAAAATTCGTGAAAAAAAAGAGAGCTAAAAGTTTCGACGCTAATTACCTCATTATTCTCATATGATATTCGGAGCAAATTTTTGTATTACATTCCTATGATTTTTTTTCCCTCTTTTAATCGGAAATCTGGCATTCGGTCGGAGATTTTAACGATTTTCGGTCGAGTTTACTCGAAAGATGGTGAATTCATTCAATTTATAAAATTCGTTTCAATGCAATTCGTTTAATGCGCCGAGAAATTATAATATAGATTTTTGTATATTGCACGACAAAAAAGTTTCAACAATTATCATATAATATTGTTTTGTTTTATTTCAATTCTTTTGCCCGTATAAAATTATATCGACCGATCGAACGATTTTCCAATATCACGAGAGCGTTCTCCTTTCAACAATTTATGCGTTCATATCCCTGTATCGCGTGTTTTATCCGCGAGAGGTGTCCGCGTTACCGCGGCGGTATGCAGAATTTAAACGCACGAAGATACGGATCAAAAGAGTGCTATCTGCCAATTTTAATAAGGCGGAAACGCGCTGTCGATAGAACCAAGGTGGTTCAGGCGAGAGAACAAGTCAACGCTGAGAATAAATAGGATCTCAGGGATGCAAGACACCGAGTGTGTGCATGCGTATACGGTCAAAGATAACCTGTATATTTGTATAGCATAAAACGAAGTACAGGGGGACTAAGACAAACGTCCAATAGGCAACGAGAGTGCGAAGTTTATATGTAAGGTAGTAAATTTCTATGGCAAGTCGCTCGCTCTCTCTCTCTCTCTCTCTCTCTCTCTCTCTGTCCCACCCTTGCTGCGTGATAACTGGTTGAGAGTCAAGAATTACGATGCTTACTTTATGGCGGTGAGTTGATTATCTCCAAAGCATAACTACAGGTATAGCAAACAATATACATCTATAGATATGCATAGTCGCGCTACTCGGACCGCAAAGAAGAAAGAAAACAAGAGAGAAGATGTGGATATGGATTAGATTAAAGACGAGCGTAACCCGCGAGCGGGCACGGGTCCGACAATGTCCATTCTGCTGATTTCTTTCCCGTTCTCCCGGGTCTCCAACCGCAAACTCAACTCACTCATAGGCATGAGCGACTATATTGATCGGTAAAGTTTATGTTCCCGGACTGCCACAGAAAATAGAGAGAGAGAGAGAGAGAGAGAGAGAGAGAGAGAGCGAGTCGTTTTCTACCGGTAGCACTCTCGATGAGAGATGTGCTTAACTATATCAACATGCACGATATATACGTATGGGCGACATTCCACCAAATCTCGACACGCACTTCGGGGACCTCGGAATTTCCGATTTACCCGAAAGTTCATTTCCAAAATTACACATGCCGCCGTATGAAGCATACATGCAATTTTTTTTTAGCTATTTGCACTTATGTTTGCGGCATAGCTTTTGACGATTTTAACAAAATTAGGAAAAAATGGTGTTTCCGGAAACAGTAGATACGATTTTGGACAAGAATTTCCAACACTAATAGATTTATTGAAGTTCCAAGTCCTCTAGAAAAAAAAAATGTCCCCCGCCCCACTAAAAGTATTGAGTGAAGGGCTGCGAAGTCTGATAGGTAAATAAAATGCGAAAAAAATTCCAAATGCGCTTCGTACCGTGTACAATTTTTCAAAAAAAAAAAAAAAAAAGTTTCAGCCAAATCGGGAACTCCGAGGCAGCGATGCGCGTCGGCAATCACTCAGAATACAAAAATACATGTGTATGCCATATCTTTTACGTGTGATCGCTCGAGAGGGCTTTTCGTTGATTGGACGCCTAATGTTTCCGTGAATCTCGAGACAGGTGAGGCTCGAAGCTCGTAAAATCGTCATAAGAGCTCCCAAAAATCTAACGAGCGGGCGATGTCTATATATTTCGCGAAGTTAATTCTAGCACGCACACAGCAATAAAAACCGTTTATGGATCGTAACAGTACTCGTAAATCCATATATATATATATATATATATATATATATATATATATATATATATATATATATATATATATATATGCATACATATATACACGTGTAGCGATATACAATTATTTGATTCTCGAGATATGAACGTGCCATCATGCACGATAGAAATCTTCGTCGGAGGGGTTGCAATCGCAAAGGTCGATGTTATCAGAGTCTCTTTGTGGCGAGAGTCCCTCCCGCGAGAAACGAAAATCGCAACATCGAGGGGGCAAAAAATCGCGCGAATGAGGGACGAAAAAAAAAAAAAAAAAAAAAAGAAAAAGTACAAAGCTGCTCAAACCGTGACTAATTTCCTCGGGGATGTGAGAGACGATCGTAGGATAATGTGAAATTTATGTCTCCATTCGGTTGACACGGTTTTCGCGAAACGACGTGGATCCTTGGCGAATTCAACGAGTTCCAGAGGAAGCCACATTGCATACAGCTGTATATATGTGTATAATATATGCGCATAAGATGTATGTGCGTGTGCGTGTATACCTCGTTGGATCTTTGCGTTATTTCACATTCAGCGTTGCATGTGTGAGTCTGCGCTTGGTGCAATATAATGCACTTTAGTGCTAGATGCGCGTGTGTGTGTGTGTGTATGTTTTTTGGGATAGTATATGGTAGTTGGCGGCATCTCTCGCGCGCGCAGAATGATCTCGAGATAAGATGTGTACGCCGCGGTCCTCTCGGTATAACGCTGATGACAGAGCACATTTGGCCTGCCGAAGGCGGAGTCGCGCAGCGAGAACCAGTCGTGATATGTTTGATTTGATATACGTACGCGTCCTTATCCGCGAAACACACCGAGGGAGCGAGAGAGAAAAAGAGAGGGCAAAAGAGGGAAAGAGAAAGAGAGAGAGAGAGAGAGAGAGAGATCGGGAGAGGAGAGAAAACGTGTGGCCAGGGAGCGTTGCCCGGCCTTTGAGATTTTGCTCGCTTCACCACACAGGCAAATGAGCTTCTGCTTTCCGATGACGCAACTCTCGCCTCCCCCTTTAACGCTCGAATCATCTCATTACCCTTCCATCCACTGTATTTTACTGCTAACGTTAAGTTATCAGTTCAGCCCTGCCCCGATCGACAGTCGCGTGAATCTTAATGGTGGCGGAGTAATGAGAAATCCTCCGTCTCTCATTTTATTAAGTCTTAATGAAGTATAACAACGTGCAAAAAAGTGATTTTCTCTCTCTCTCTCTCTCTCTCTCTCTCTTTCTCTTATATATATACACGGAAAGAATTTTTAAGTAATTTTTACTGTAAAATCACGGTAAAGATTACATTAAAAATTTTTAAGTTGGGGACAAGTGTGCCAAAAAGTATAAACTGCTACTGATTTTGTATATTTTGCTTTCAGGCATGTAAAAATTCAAGCGTATAGCCTAATTTTTACAACTCTCCCAGTAAAAATTTTGATAAATTGTCACGTAGAATTTTTACGTTGCGTTTTGAATAAATTTCCAATAACTTACCATAGAATTTACAAGTCTCCACAGTAAAAATTACCTGCACAAACTTGAAATTTCTACAGGTCCCTCGTGAAAAAGTAATTCCCTATGGTTGAATAAATACTTTTTGAACGGTTATTTTTTCGTAAAAAGTTAGTAAACTGTCATAAGTGGAAAAAAAAGGGGTTAATCCTTCATGCGCGAATGAACAAGATTTTTTCTTATGGGTGAAGCAGAGCTGCTTTACGTTTGAGATGCTTTGGTTGGGTTTTTGGTGGGTTACGTGAGAGTACACCTTAGCGGTGTATAATGTATAACGCCTTAGCGGTGTATAATGTATAACGCCTTAGCGGTGTGAAACCGCCTTAACGGTGTTGGACGCCTAATCGGTGCGGTGAGAGCATATTTAATACGGCTGAAGCTCGCGTTCATATAGTCGCCCGGCGTAGCTGCCGAGGACGAGAGAGGTTCCGCGACGCCACCGCCCTCCCTCGGTCGCTGTGGACACTATACGCCACGCTCGACGGGGCGTCACTTTACGCTTTTCACACACGAACACACGCCCAAAGATCCATATACACTATACACAAATGCACAGCATTCACTCGCGACTAACGCTCGTGCTCAAGCATACACGCACTCACTCACAGCTTACGTTCACGTATACGCACGCTCGCACAGAGCGCGCGTGTTTACGTTCCGCGACCTAGCCCTGACGATTTTTACTGTAAAGAACAGTAAAAATTTCGGTAGACATATGAAAAATTTGTATACATGCTATTTTAAATTCTCGCAAAATACACGAAAATTTTACAATACGCACTGTAAAATTTGTTTATATCAAATACTTTTTTTAACTTATTATATATAGTAATGCTTATAGTCGGGTAAAGTTTACCGATTGTTGCAGTAAAAATTCCTGAAAAAATTTCAAATTTACGTCACCCGACAGTAAATTCTGACTTATTTCCATGTAAATTTACCTTTTATTTCCTAAAAATTTGGAAAATTATGGGTTTGTCCTCCCGTTACTGTGATTTCACAGTAAAAATTACTTGGAAATTCTTTGCGTGTATATGTTGGGATCTGAAGCTAATTGTTTAAGGTGGAACGTTTTGAAGATTCATGAATTTATTCCAGTTACGTTATTTTTAGAAATTTTACGAAAAAATTTTTTTTTTTTTTTAACAGCCCGATCCAACACTTCCTACCGCCTGAATGAAGGAAACTTTGTGATTATTCGTAATTGATGATTGGTTAAGTGATTATACGTTTGATAATACGTTTCATGTTAATGTAACAAAATATTTGTTCCAAGAGCGTAATGTATTTTTATCTAAATAAGTAAAAAAATTTGTTTGAGACAATTTGGGCTATTTCCAAATTGAAAACTTTCGATATTTAAATACACACGAGTTGAATTAAATACATTGATTTTTTTTTTTCGTTTTTTTAATGGTGCACTCGTTATTTCTTTGTTTTCATAATTAACTCTGAGCGCGTCTCGCGAAGAGCGGCCTCTCGAATCTCATTCGCGAGAGGAGAAGCATGGCGTTGGTTGTTCGATCGGAGGAGTGGAAACGGGAGTAACAAAAACTAGATTTAATTTAGGGAGATGAGAACAAGCCAAGAGACGAGATTCCCCGATCGTCTCACAGAGGATACGAAACATTTGGAAATAATTAAATAGTCGCAGAGACGGGGTGATGGTGAGCAGCGCAATATATACCGTGGTGGGTGATCGTTCCGTTCACCGAAAAACGTTTACGGTCCTTATTTATGGCATATCTATTCACGTCGAGCAGTAAAGGCTTCGGGAATGTTGCTCCTCGATTTCACGGGACACCCGCCATATCGTTTATTCCTTCAGTAGGAAAGAATATATATATTCGTGTGTATGTGTGTGTGTGTGTGTGTGTGTGTGTGTGTGTGTGTGTAAAAAGACCGAAAGAGCACTGTCGAGTTTAGCAAGGCCAAGAAGAGGCCGCGCGCGATCTCTTGGCCCCTCCCGAGGCCTCACCTCGAACGAAAAATTATTTCGGTAATGATTTTCGCAAAATCGTGAATTAGACTCGACGGTTTCGTGTCCTCGCAGCCTACCTTTTGACTGCCTATATGGCCACTGACCACTTAACAACCCTGCTCAAATAAACTAAATAAATCGAAAATTCTCGGTCCACACTGGAAAAATACCAAGATTAAAAAAAAAAAAAAAAAGAAACAAACTCGGATCCGACCAAAGTGTATATTATACATGCACAATATATGCATATAATATATTCGAGAGAATGCCTCGAGGGGAAGGAGGAGCAGGGCATTGAAAATATTTTAATAAAAATGCCAACAGAGAAAAAATAAATAAATGAAAGGATAAAAAGAGCCAACCGGATACAAACGCGAGTGCACGAAGGATCACGTGTGCAGCGCTTATAATTTGACGACGAGTGTGATGGAGAAAATGAAAGTATCGAGAGGAAAGATGGACACGCATATCTGTTACAACCTTTCAACGACACGCAGAGCCATCAAACTACACAAGATCCATCGCAGCTGCGAGTCCGGAGAGCAGAAGAAGGCGGATGAAACAAACAAACAAAAAAAAACGCGGACGGACGAATAATTGGAATGATTAAATGGATTAAGGATGCTCGAGTGAATTAGTTTTGTATAATTGACGGTGAGTACGAGAATTATGAGAAATTCTCGCGTTAAGATTCTATGGATGAATGACGGAGCATCATACAGTGCGGTCGCTCAAGGGACTTGTCGCGTATTAACGATAACGAACAGCTTGAACATATGCTCGGGCGAATCTTTTCTATAACCGCAGTACGAACAATGGACTATTCAGTGCTCAATCGAAGCGTCAGTGACGAATGCCTTCCTCAATTATCTTCTTTCTCAAACAGTTCGTCGTTCTATCTTTCGAAATACTGCCCTCTATTTTTTTTTTTTTCGACCATTCTGTGGTATTTAGGAGTTGATAAAATGAGATTGTGATATGAAAAAAATTATTGAGCCTCGTGACATATTTCATATTTGGTTTCCGAAAGCCAGAATTAAAATTTATGCGATAGGTTATTTACATTGAAGTTGGGTTAAGTGAAACATGCTTGGCCTAATTTTACACCCTGAATAAAACGAATTCGCAACAGGCTTTCGGGAAATCCAAAAATATTATCAAAATTGTGCATTACCAAAATAATGTACACGGAGTGTCAAACGCTCTAGTACCCGTTACCGGAACAACGCATACTGCTGCATGCAATGCGCATTAATGTAAATGCCACATGCACATTGGGCACAACATTTGAGTGCATCGTTATTTACTCATTGTCAAAATAATGTACAATGGATTGAACTGCGTTGCCAATTAAATTGATGTATTATTCGCAGCACTGTAGTACCATCAGACACCCCGTCGATCGGATAATTAAAAAAAAAAACTTTTAGACTGTTGAAATAAAATTTCTGCCTGGGGAATTAAATTATTATTGCTTGACCTTCGTCAATTCAAATTTCTTCGATCTATTTCGAATCAATGAACATTCGGCAAATTATCAGGATCCTCGGAGCGAGGATCCTTGAGAATCTGCGGAAACGAAGAGAAGCAATCCAAGCGTATTCGCATGGCTGACTTGCGATAACCCACAATCTGCTGTTCTTTCTCTTTCTCTCTCTCTCTCTCTCTCTCTCTCTCTGTGCCACTCGCAATATAATGCCACACATCATCGAAGCTTCAGTGGAAACACATATGACCCCCGGGGCCAGTGGTTACTCCACTCAATCTTACGTATTTACCTGCTATAATCAACGAACCAGACGATCCTCATGTCCCGGGCGCACATCTATCTCAGCGCACGCATATTTCATCGTCATAATTTCACTCTGCCATACGGAGAGATAAAGGAATAAATAAAAATCAAGTCCCCAATCAAGAGTCGTTAGCGAGTCAACTTTTTCAGAATATCAGAACTCACGCTTTCGTAATTTCAACTCGACTTTATGGAGATATATATCCCTAATGTTACGGATTAGAAGCAAAATTGATGAGCAATTGAGGAAGAGTGACTTTGTTAACCTCTCGCATGAAACAAAATAACAACAACAAAAAAGGGTCCTACAGTTTTTTTTTTCAACTCTGATAAAACGGAACTTTGCAAGGAGCGAATTATGAATCGATTCATTACATATCTGTCCACAGTACTGGATCACCTTCGGTGATCCACCGATTACCCAGACAAAAAATAACGATAGAAAAAAAATTCAAAAATTCCACGACTGATTGTAAGAGTGAAGGGAAGCCTGAAGACTTCGCCCAGTCAGCGATAGATTTTTTGTTTTTTCAAAATCCTTTTCCCCCGCCTCGATTCCATATACATTATACTCGATCGCTACTGGGATCCGAGTTAACGTCTCCTGACTGCAGGAGGCGTTACTGCGAGCCTCGTGAACTCGAAAAAAAAAATCGTCAGCTCGTTAACGTCCATGATCATATTTTCGCCTAGATTCAAGAGAGGTTATTTAAAGAAGATCTACGTATACGAAACTCTCGTATGGGACACACGCGCGAATCACCAACTTTACGTCTCAGCTAGTATCCTTTGCTAACTTCTTGATATCTTGAGCCCGCGAAAGAGAGGAAGAGAAATAGAGAGAGAGAGAGAGAGAGAGAGAGAGAGAGGGAGAGAGAGAGAGAGAGAGAGAGAGAGAGGGAGAGAGATAGATAGATAGATAGATACATAGATAGATAGATAGATAGATAGATAGATAGATAGATAGATAGATAGATAGAGAGATATATTTTATTTATCCATTGCAATATTGGATAAGAGTACCACGTATTTATAAAATGATAATCTCAACGTGGAACTCAAGAAAAAACGTGGAACTCAAGAACGTGGAACTCAAACGTGGAACGCAAGAAACAGAACAGAGATCGCATAAAAAAAGAAAAAATTAGAAATAAAAATAAAGAAAGAGTAATAGAGGCAGCGCGCGCAGGGGCTAGTCCCTCAGGAACTCAGCGTCGAAGAGATGTTGCCTCAATCGGGACCGGAAAACCGCAAGAGATGGTGATCCCCGCACTTCAGGGGGGAGGGACTCCCAGAAATAGACTCACGCCGAGAGAGGAGAGAGAGAGAGAGAGAGAATAAAATAGAATAGACCGTATTTTTATTATAACCAGGGTGGACACTCCAAAGTATAAACAAACAAAGATACAAGGATACAGACTTAAAAAATAACTTAAAAGACAACTACGAATAATGAACAAGACATCTTTCAGCGTAGTATTATATTCATATAGTGTACGCTGTAGCTGGAAGAAGACCTTAACTATAGGCTTATTAAATACTTAAAGAGCGATTTTTTGAAGGCGGAGAGGGAGGACACCTCGCGCACAGCAGGCGGTAGCGAGAAAGAGAGAGAGAGAGAGAGAAGGATAAAGACCCTTGAACAAACGTTGGCATGATTCACGCGATTTCGAATCTCCTACCCCGTTTTTGCGATCGCACCTGCACTGACACACAACAAGCTCGTAAAATCTTTCGCGCGAGCGATGCTTGATCCTCATGCGACTCAGGGAGCAAGAGAGAGAGAGAGAGAGAGGAAGAGACGCATCATTGAGATCGGACATGGTACAAAATTCTCTTCGCGAAACTATATACGGTCCGAAAATTCTTGGGGCTCCTTCTTTTGTCATAAATGCAAAGTTAATCCGCAACTGCGCATTCCTCACTCGAACGATTTCATGATTGATATTCCAGACTCTACCAAGAGTATAAAAGATTTAAAAAACAACAACAACTGCAATAACAATAGTACAACCCTCGCGAGTGGCGAATAAAAGTTTACGGGGCAAACGATTCATTATTGGCAACGAGGCGTGAGCAAGCGATATGGACGTGGATATGCCCGGATCACCGCGGTCGCGTCACTTCCAAGGTGTAAAAACTCTCGAAAATAGAAATACAAGAACGCGCGATATGATTCGTATACCAAGTTCCTTCCACTTGAATTGCTATCAGGGCGATCTCCTCTGGCAGGATTGCAAACGCAGCAACGAGCAGAGAGAGAAAGAGAGAGGGCCGTGCTTTGTCTCCGTCAGCCATATTAGACCAAAGAAAAAGAATAATAAATGACTGACGACGGTGTAGGTTATACCTATGTGCAACGACTGCCGAAAACTAAAAGGACACACAACCCAGATGATTTAAGACTTGAAATGATGTCAATTTCGCCCTTTTGTCTGCTCATCGATGAAATATATCTGTATAGAGCTAAATAGAATGGTTGAGAAACGAGAGTGGACAAACGCGTTACGTCCTTTACGTATATATATTAGGTATACGACTCGGGAGCGATTGGAATCGCGGAATGAAGGAAGAACCGAGCGAAAAGCTATTCGGACTCGTTTCAAATAGATTCCGCGTGAACAAGAACTCTCGAAGCGATGCGCACACACGGTACGCAGAGAAAGAGAAAGAGAGAGCGAGAGCCGGAGAAGAGGGTTGTTAGAGGAGTAAGATGAAGGGAGGAAAAAAAGTCGATCATCTTAAATTCAAGTAACGCACACGCCTCTCTCGTTTTCTCTCGAGAGATCTTTTCTCTCCTCCGGCAAGGCTTCTCTCTCTTTCTCTCTCTCTCTCTCTCTCTCTCTTTCTCTCACTCTGACCATCTGCCAAGTATGGCTCTCACTCTCTACCTCTTTTTTTCCCTCTCCGTCGACCGGACTAAATCTCGCCGTATCCACAAAGATTCTGGATAAATTCGATTCGATGAAAAAGTTACGTACACGAACGAGTCGCCACGAGTGGCATTCTTACTTTTGCAAAATATTAACGCTTCGCGCGCGTGATAAATTGCAAGAATTTTTCGAGCATTATAGTTCGCGAATTTGGGAACCGACACCGCACCGATATCACCGAGCTGCTGCGGTGCCGAATCGTCTCTCACACGTGCTTCTCATAATAATACCGATCACGTCAGAAGACTTTGTGTTTTTTTTTATTTTTTTTTTTTTTTCATCCAGCGCGAACGAAATTCGCCGATAAATCGAATTCTAATGATATTTATAATTCGAATTTAAAAAACACGATTTTTTTATTGCGAAAAAAAAAAAAACGATAATTTTCGTCTCTTCATTTTTCTTTCGAAAAGTTAAATTCGGCAATATGATTTCGCGCCAAACTTTCATAATTTAACGAGGCGTCCCTCTCGCTCTTTCTCAGCGGGACTCTCTCTGCTACCTTCGTGAAATCGCGCGGGCTACGATGAGAGTTTCTCGTACGATTCTTATCAGAAATTCTTCAGCGTTATAGTCGGATGCGGTATACTACACGAGGGTGGTACTCGGTGAGGGAGAGGGAGGAGGAAGAGCGAACATGCAACGCGTTGTATTCGCCCTCCCGCCAGTTCTGATACTCGGCTCTCCGTTATATACTGTACTCTATCTCTCGTGAGCGTTCGGTGTACTGCAGTTTTCTTGCTCGCAGATCGGTATGGCCTCGTCGTTTCGATCGAGGCGAGAGACCAAATAAATCCTCTCTATTTCTCTCTCTCTCTCTCTTTCTCTCTGATGGTGCTACCACACCAACAACGCGTAAAGTATTACAATGTCATTCTTATTCCACTCTCAGGTTTGGGAATGGTCATCAGTTGCGCGGGAAGCCAAGGGAACAAGTGAGAGAGAGAGAGAGAGAGAGAGAGAGAGAGAGAGAGAGAGAGGAAGTGGGAATGAAAGAATGAGTAAGAAATAAAAGAATCAAAAACGGGCGCGAGATTGCAAACGCCCGGCTTCTATAAGGGTGAGAGGGAGGGTGAAACGGTCGGAGAGAGCGCGAACTTTGCCCACGGAACAGGGCTAAAGAGAAAGATTGCAGGACACGGAAAAATTGCAGCTTGTTTTATACGTATACATATATATATATTCGCGAGGCTTGTTTATTGCACAGGCGTGAATTGTGTTTATTTATTTGGCATACGGTACGTGGTGAGCTTCCGAAACAACCGCCATTACTTACGTACTCTGGCGCGCGGACTCGACTCCCGAGTATAGCGTATATTTATTTATATACGCGAACGCACGCACACACATATATATAAATTGGCAAATTCTCACTGTGACCGAGTATACATGTGACCAAATGAGCGTAAAAGAAGTCATCGGAGTGCTAGAAATTACATGTTTTGGTGGCTTTAGAAAAATTCGCTCGTATGCCGGAGAGCATAATAATTGGCAAAAGAAGGAACTTGAGCGATGTATACGAGGATTACGGGCTTATTCAGTGGGGAAACCTGAGTGAAAAAATTCTGACACCGGGACTATCTTCGAGCACTTTTGGTCGAAACATAATTTCATGAATTTTGATAATTACGTTTCTTTCGATCATTATATACCTCAGACGCTAATTTCATTTAGCAACGAATCTATCGAAGGAAAAAAAATTCAGCGACCGTAAATTCGAAATTACTTGTATCGTAACGAACTTTTTTTTCAATCAAACAATTATTAGAATTGCACTGTCAACCCTAATTATTATTATCAATGAATCCGTACAAAAATGAATAGAATAATAAGTAAATAAATAAAATAGAATGACTGATGAATTGCGAATGTAAAGATGGAGCGAAGAAATTCAATTTTTGCATATCGTCGCTGGGGACAATCTTCCTTCTGATAATGAAAAAAAAAAGAAAAGAAAATCCGAACGCGATAATGTACAGGCATCGAAATTCGTCGAGAAATTTGCTGACGAGACTTTTCATCGAAAGTCAGGACTGTGAAGCAGCGTGGAGGACAAAGTGTGATGCATAGAGAACTCAGCTCTGCACTCACCTCAAACTCTCTTGCCCCGGATGAACACCTATATATATATATATATATATCTATATATATATATATATATATATATATATATATTTATGTCACGCCTGGTAGTTTCATCTTACGGAAGCAATGTATATATGGAGAAGGGATAGTTTGACAAGTGCATTTTGGGACTCTGCGCACGTACGACGTACTCTCTCTCTCTCTCTCTCTCTCTCTCTCTCTCTCTCTCTCTCTCCGGTTGCAGCGGAGATGAAGGCACCGTAGAATGACTGAAAGAGTAGATGCACTGACATACATCTTTTTTTTTTCACAAAGTCACGTAAAGTACAACGTCGTCGCGCACAGAGAGAAAGAGAGAAGAGAGACTCGCTTCTATCCTCAGTATGCGACCGCACGCATCTCTCAGATTGCCCACCGCAGAGTGATAATATTATATGCACTAGTGTGTCAAAAAAAAAATTTTTTGATTTTCATGCTTCCATCTCTGAAAACTTTTGAGTTTCGATAAAAAAAAATATCCTCGCGAAGAGGGAGCTCTGTATATAGCTTAATTGGAAGCTGCCGCTCATTCGACGTTTCTAATTATAACAGCCAATTAACGTCTATGTCGAACTTTTTGGAAGGAAAAATTTGAGACCGCATGAGGATTGTATTTCGAATTGAGAAGAAAAAATTTTATTGAATAAATTTTTGTTTATTCCTAATTTATAATTTTTTATAAAAAAAATTCTAAAGAATTTTAAGCTGAATAGCTTTTTCTGACACCATCGTGTTCTAAATAAAAAATTTAGAACGATTTTATTCATAACAATAATTTTGCGATTTAAAATTGTTTATTAACTGTCATAAACCATTCGTATCTAGTGAAATTTTTTTTCGTGATAATTTTTTTCATGACTCAAATACGTACTCCACGGTTCTTTATTTTCTTGCTGAAATAGGAAATCATTAGTCTCAATGGAGGATAGACGTACCAGTCGTGTTATGCATTATAGAGCGATCATTTATGAACAGTGTTCACATTATTGCAATCTCAGAATTGAAAAAGTGATCGATGTATCCTAAAAGTTACACAGAAACGAATTATCATTTAAAACCTTTTCTGATTATAAAGAAATAATAAAATAGAAAATTATCTTGTTAGCTGTCATTTTCAGCATTTGGTCATCCGAAGTACCAGTTGTGGCGACCACACTGCAAATCCGAGTGTATAGTTTTTACACACTTATGTGTGTAATTTCTTGTAGTCACTTTTTACTCACTTTCACGTGTGTGTCTTTTTACTCACTTTTACATAAGTGTGTAAAAACTACACACTTGGATTTGCAGTGCAAGCTTTGAATTGGGATTGGCCATGAGCTTGCCACAAAAAGAAAAATCGCATTTTTGAATGTACCACTTTTCGCCAGGTATTTTAGCTGGTATGTCAGTTTTTTGTGATTCTGATCCGAAAAATGAGCTTTAAATGGTAAAATAAACATTTTTGATGTGGCAAAATGACTTTAGATAATGAGAAACCGTAGTCTTCTCACCTCGGGATCTCTTAACACTTCTGACAAGAAAACTACACAAACCTTTCAGCGTTGACACATTTCGTCATATTTCGTTGAAATAAATTAGCAGTTATTCAATAAAGCAATCGGTACTGGTGCGAAAACATCTTGAATATCGAAATATTACGCTCGATGAAGTAAATATAGGCTTGAAACTTTAAGAAATTCGAGGGAAACGCGAAGTGGCCACGAACGGTACAGTGGCCACAACTGGTACATCTACACTCAAAAAAAAGTTTGGTTGTGACAACCAAAGTTTCGTTGGCGCAACAAAATTCGTTTGTTAACATGTGATCTACAAAACGTTTTGTTGGCGACATGGGTATCGTTTTGTTAATCACATTTTGTTGCCGCAAGCAAACGTTTGATTGCGCTATGGAATGATTTAATTACTTTAACCAAACAATTTTGTTGAACGGACATATATATTTTGTTGGCTCAACAAAACATTGCTGTTCGAAACGCTATATTTTATGTATGTAGAACAAAGCAATTTTGTTGCAGCAACAAACATATTTTGCATACAGGGCAAATCATTTTTGTTGCAGTAATAATCGTATATTGCATGGGGATAATCAATGCTCTCCGCTATAATATTGTTAATAAATATTTAAAAAATGTGGTTCTCTAATTAACTTCCAAAATGCTTTCTCACAGAGCACAGAGGAAGCCTCTTCCGTGAAAAAAGTTCAGAATTTCATGACAGAATGTTTTAGGCGAGGCTAAGGATCAACATAACCTCAAAAACCTTCGAGCAGATTTTTCGCGCAGATGCTTTGTTAGATTGAAAAATAACAAATGAGCCCATCTGAATGATTGTTAGACGCTTTCTCATGAAGATTTGTTAATTTTTTAGATTTTTTTAATATCACTGTTGGCTCGAAAAAATATATTATCACCATATACACGCACACTCGAAGCATTCACGCGGTCGTAGAACGATTGTTGCACACCACGCGATACCAAAGATGCTACAGTATTGCCGGCGTGACAAATTTGTTGGGCGAACGTAACGTTTGGTTGCGCCAACAAAACGTTTTATTCCGACAACTATACTGTTTGGTTAGAAGCCGATAGTGTGTCTAACGGGCACGGGTTGCGGTGTTCATGAAGTTTTTGTTACGACAACAAAACATTTTTGTTGTCGACTTTTATTTTTTTTATTGTCTCAACCAAATATACAGATGGGTCGAGGTCTTCTTATTGTATCGTTCGCCCAATCCAATAGTTTCGTTTGTATTACAAAATAAAGTATGTTTTGTTCCAACAACAAACAGTTTTGGTTGTGTCAATGAAATGTGATTAACAAAATTAGGACGATGTTGCCAACAAAAAGAATTATTTTTATTCATTGGTCGCAACAAAATGTTTGTCCTACGAACAAAATTATATATTGGTCGTAACAAAACGCAGGCAACAAACGAATTTTGTTGCCGTTACATTACCTTTTTTTTCAGTGTACCCTAAGCAAATTTATTCACCTTTAACAATTTTTCCGCTATGACTTTATGCAAAAAAAAAACGCAAAATGTAATTTATATATTTTCGGTAAAGATTAATGCCAACGACGCTTTTTTACACGTGGATACGTCTTTCGGTGGAAATCAGCGACTATAAGTATATATTGCGCTTGAACTCTGTCCTTAGTCAATATAATGAATTAAATTCCGCGCACAAAGCTACTTTTCGTTCAGCAATATCGTTTACAACTTTTAAATCATTGAAGATTCTTTTTATTTGAAATACGATCCCCATGGTTCCAAATTTTTCCTTCCGAAAAGTTCGTCATAGACGTTAATTGGCTGTTATAATTAGAAACGTCGATTGACTGACGGCTTCCACTTAAGCTACAGAGCTCCCTCTTCGCGAGGATGTTTTTTTTTTTTTTCATCAAAACTCAAGTTTTGAGGGGTGGGAGCATGAAAAATTTTTCTTTATTTTTGAAACACCCTAATATAAATGTATGTCTGTGTGTAGGATATTTCACATGAAACAAACGGATTTTTTTATCATGGTAATTATTGGTTGACTTTGCTCGCGAAAAAAAAAAACAAAGATTAGACTCCTAAAACTAGTCAAATGTAATGAAATTGATTGAAAAATAAGTGAAACTGGCTCGTGACAATATTATATCGATCAATACGAACTTTGACCGGGTACAATATCGACAATAAATTTCATATCTCAAAATAAAATGGACAGCTGTTCGGAAAACGAGAAACAAAAAAAAAGATACATTTTCCTGTATCAGCGAAATTTCATTCGCCTTCTACGAGATTATATCTATCGCCTGGTGCATCTTCATCCGAGTGCTAAAAGTTTTTTTTTTTTTTCAAAGAGAAAATAACAGCTTGCAGCAAAGCCATTTTCCCTGCTAGAACGTCATGAGTCATGAACAATCGATCATTATCGATATTCTGGTAAATAAATTTAAAGACAAAGAATCACGAACAAAGTGAATTCAGCCTTTTCCTGCAAAATATCCACCCCCTGCGAATCCCTCTATACATATGTTTCTCGTGACCGTCGTGGACGCGCGCGCAGACGATCTATACGGGAATATCCATTCGCCTCGTCCGTTCAATTCCTCCATATTTTCATGAGCGTTAAACTCGACGAGCGCGAATTCCTATAATTTCGCGGACAAAGGGATAATACTCCCACGGGGAATAACGCGGGGAGATATGCCAAGTACACGCGCGCACCGTGCCCCGGAGTAAAAAAGATGGGGGGAAAAAAAAAAATGAGGCTCGCGGTGCGGTGTGTACGGTAGAGATGTGCGCAATTAATATGTTCCGAGTTACTGTCTATCGAAGATACGGGCCCGAGGCGAGTACGCATCATCGCCCACAATGGAAATTCCACTTGGGCATATAAATCGGCTATATCTTTGAGGCCCAATTACGCGGTAGCGCAAAAAAAAAACAAACAACAAAAAAAAAACAAAATAAGAAACGGATTTTTCAACTTCTCTTAGCGCGTATACATACACGACTATCGTCATGTGTATGCGAAGAGCGAGTATAAAAGTGGCGTGGCTGGTAGCTGCATCGAGGATTGTGAGTAGAGAGAGCACAGTCACAGTGTAAAAAGCTTGATCACGATTCAGGGGGTATTATCGGTGGATAGATCGATGCAATATAGCGAGGATCATAACTCAACGGCCTCGAATGTCAATTAGCCGAAGCGCGCAGTGTGGTGGCTCTCGATCTTGGCGGCAAAGGGTTTGTTCGCGGGTAGAGATCTCTCTCTCTCTCTCTCTCTCTATATATATATATATATATATATATGTGTCTGTCTTTCTTGCTATAGTCGGAGACTTCGCTCTCTCCCTTTGCTACCAGCTCGCGAGCATCGACGCAGAAGCGGAAAAACCGCGATGTATACGGGGCAAACCCCCCGCCATCGTAGCTCCGTGAGATCGGAATATCGCTAAGTATGCGTCTACAGTGTTCCGAATTCGGAGCAAACATCCCTGAAGCTGCTTTGGTCGTCTCGCGAGAGCATATAAGGATGAAGAAATAGTGCGATCGCGACGATACCCATTAAGGTCATTTTGAGCGTTAATGTTGTTGACCGATAAAAATATGTCGAACCGTATGAAAATTACACTGCGCGGTTTTATATAACGAAGCAATGCACGGAGAATCAGAACACATGAGGCTTTACGTCCTAAATTTGTATAGCAATCCGAACGATCCCTTAGATAGGTATGCGGCCACTGGTACACTTACCTTAATAGAGTAAAGTTGCTCAAAAATAATTTTATAGAAAGCTAAATTCCCTACAAAAAAAAGTCCGTGATGGCATAAATCTAAAGTTAATAATTGAGGCGTGGAAGTCGTCCAAAGTTGTAAAAATAATTTAAAAAAAAAAAAACTATTTCAAATAGGCGGCTTTATTTGAATTTAGTTGTAAATAAAGTTTTTAAGGCGATAATTACTTACTCGTTGTGTCCGGTTGACGCATGAATTTTTATGCATTTTTAATTCAACGCTAACGCGGTGATGTGTAATTTAACAACTAATGGATCTACCATTCTGCGATTTAACAAAAATCATACTTCCCCTTTACGGCACTTTGGACACCTCCCACTCATCCGCTATTGACTTTTCATGTATGCTGTTGCGGACTTTTTTACAGAAAATTTAATTCTCTGCAAAATTGTTTGAATTCAATTTTCCCCATCTTGAATAGTTCGGACAGCGTTTGGAGTTGAAGCTCGGGAAACATGAATTTTGAATTATTTTTTTTTTTTTTGCAACTTAAACGTTAATATTTCAAAAACTTACAGGAGTATATTGCTATAATTTTTATACGTTCCTATCAATGCCATTTATCGTCGAATAGCATTGAAACGAAAACTCACAGTTTCAATTCTGATTTCGAGAACATAAATTGACTGGCCGAGATGAGTGAGAATTTGACATTGGCACCACTGAGCCCTGGGCTGTGTCCAAGCATACAGGGACCCCCACTCGGACGACTCGTCCCGCAAACAAACAGAGAGAAAATCCTTAACTCGTTCTCCCTCTTCAGCCGTATTCAAATCTAAAACTTTTTGCATATCTTTTTCACTCGAAGCCTAATCCGTACGAAATATATTCTGAAGTTTGAAATCCGTACGAAATTTAGTCTCTATCCATGATCTATTTTTATTGCTTCGCTGATGTAGCTCGTCGTTTCATGCTTATCGCTATTGAGTACTTATAATTCATTATAATCTTAGATCTTGGTTGTGGGTATTTTATACTTGTATGCCCTTTCCGGATTTTTGCCATTTAAATTCCACTTATTTTCACCTTTAAGACCATTTAGCTTTTTTTTTTATCTATTTTTCGTAACACGTGCACGGAAAGTGGCTCTTTTTTGTCCTCGTTTCGGAGCGGAAAATAAGCCTTTCTGAGCCAGGATTAAATTCGTTAATTTTTTTTGTCCCAGGACCAAAAATTAACGAATTGAATCCTGACTCGAAAATAATTATTTTCTGCTCCGAAATGGGGAAAAAAAAAGAACCACTTTCCGTGGACTTGTTACAAAAAGTAAAGTATGCAACGCGGACAGATCGACGGTAATTTTTTACTCGGATGAAGTTGGCTGCACTCGACTTCACCCTGGTTAAAAAAAGCACTGTCGTTCCGTCATTGCAGCATAATGTACTATTTCACTAGTCCATTCCGAAATTATTTCCTTCTTTCTCCGTGTGTTCCACGGTTGCAGCCGCGCTTCGACTCCCCTTGACCCTGTATCGAATTCGCGCGTGAACGTAGGGAAAGTGCGGAAAACTTTGGTCGATACAGGTCAGCTCCTACCCAGTGTCTCCCTGGTGGTCGCGCGAGTAAGCTCAAGCGCGGTCTCCCGAGGTGCCCTTGGCAGGTTCCTCCTTTGCTGCGATCCAGTTCGCAAGTCAGTGACCGGCTAAGCGGTCACCTTCTGAGCGATAAGAACCCCCCTTCGGGAATCATCCAAAGCCGTATGGGGATACCGAGGTGTTTTGAAACAGAGGTGTTTTGAAACGGCACTGATCTGACGGAACTTAAAACTGATCTGACGGAACTTAAAACTGATTTGACGGAACTTAAAACTGATTTGACGGAACTTAAAACTGATTTGGCGGAACTTAAAACTGATTTGACGGAACTTAAAACTGATTTGACGGAACTTAAAACTGATTTGGCGGAACTTAAAACTGATTTGGTGGAACTTAAAACTGATTTGACGGAACTTAAAACTGATTTGACGGAACTTAAAACTGATTTGACGGAACTTAAAACTGATTGGACGGAACTTAAAACTGATTTGGCGGAACTTCAAACTGATTTGACGGAACTTAAAACTGATTTGACGGAACTTAAAACTGATTTGACGGAACTTAAAACTGATTTGACGGAACTTAAAACTGATTTGGCGGAACTTAAAACTGATTTGACGGAACTTAAAACTGATTTGACGGAACTTAAAACTGATTTGACGGAACTTAAAACTGATTTGGCGGAACTTAAAACTGATTTGACGGAACTTAAAACTGATTTGACGGAACTTAAAACTGATTTGGCGGAACTTAAAACTGATCTGACGGAACTTAAAACTGATTTGACGGAACTTCAAACTGATTTGACGGAACTTAAAACTGATTTGACGGAACTTAAAACTGATTTGGCGGAACTTAAAACTGATTTGACGGAACTTAAAACTGATTTGACGGAACTTAAAACTGATTTGGCGGAACTTAAAACTGATTTGACGGAACTTAAAACTGATTTGACGGAACTTAAAACTGATTTGACGGAACTTAAAACTGATTTGACGGAACTTAAAACTGATTTGACGGAACTTAAAACTGATTTGACGGAACTTAAAACTGATTTGACGGAACTTAAAACTGATTTGACGGAACTTAAAACTGATTTGACGGAACTTAAAACTGATTTGACGGAACTTAAAACTGATTTGACGGAACTTAAAACTGATTTGGCGGAACTTAAAACTGATTTGACGGAACTTAAAACTGATTTAACGGAACTTAAAACTGATTTGACGGAACTTAAAACTGATTTGGCGGAACTTAAAACTGATTTGGCGGAACTTAAAACTGATTTGACGGAACTTAAAACTGATTTGGCAGAACTTAAAACTGATTTGACGGAACTTAAAACTGATTTGACGGAACTTAAAACTGATTTGACGGAACTTAAAACTGATTTGGCGGAACTTAAAACTGATTTGACGGAACTTAAAACTGATTTGACGAAACTTAAAACTGATTTGACGGAACTTAAAACTGATTTGGCAGAACTTAAAACTGATTTGACGGAACTTAAAACTGATTTGACGGAACTTAAAACTGATTTGACGGAACTTAAAACTGATTTGACGGAACTTAAAACTGATTTGACGGAACTTAAAACTGATTTGACGGAACTTAAAACTGATTTGGCGGAACTTAAAACTGATTTGACGGAACTTAAAACTGATTTGACGGAACTTAAAACTGATTTGGCGGAACTTAAAACTGATTTGACGGAACTTAAAACTGATTTGACGAAACTTAAAACTGATTTGACGGAACTTAAAACTGATTTGGCGGAACTTAAAACTGATTTGACGGAACTTAAAACTGATTTGACGGAACTTAAAACTGATTTGACGGAACTTAAAACTGATTTGACGGAACTTAAAACTGATTTGACGGAACTTCAAACTGATTTGACGGAACTTAAAACTGATTTGACGGAACTTAAAACTGATTTGACGGAACTTAAAACTGATTTGACGGAACTTAAAACTGATTTGACGGAACTTCAAACTGATTTGACGGAACTTAAAACTGATTTGACGGAACTTAAAACTGATTTGGCGGAACTTAAAACTGATTTGACGGAACTTAAAACTGATTTGACGGAACTTAAAACTGATTTGGCGGAACTTGAAACTGATTTGACGGAACTTAAAACTGATTTGACGGAACTTAAAACTGATTTGGCGGAACTTAAAACTGATTTGACGGAACTTAAAACTGATTTGACGGAACTTAAAACTGATTTGGCGGAACTTAAAACTGATTTGACGGAACTTAAAACTGATTTGACGGAACTTAAAACTGATTTGGCGGAACTTAAAACTGATTTGACGGAACTTAAAACTGATTTAACGGAACTTAAAACTGATTTGACGGAACTTAAAACTGATTTGGCGGAACTTAAAACTGATTTGACGGAACTTAAAACTGATTTGACGGAACTTAAAACTGATTTGGCAGAACTTAAAACTGATTTGACGGAACTTAAAACTGATTTGACGGAACTTTCAAGTGACGCCAAATCAGTGTTGCTTCAAATCACCTCTGTTTCAAAACACCTCGGTCTCCCCTTCACACCGACCATCCAGCCATCGCAGAAAGGTTATTTGGCCATTTATTTTATTACGGTGGGGGATCCGAATCAACCAGGATTGCAGAAAAACACATGGAAAAGCTTTTTCCATTGGTGTCGGCAGTGGGACGCGAACCCAGAGTGCCTCATTCACCGAGCCACTGCGCTTCTCTCTTAGATCTTAGTTTTATTATATTATTTCATTGCGAATTGTACGAATTATCCAATAATGTTTGCATATTTGCCCCAAAGCAACGCTAGGGCATAATAAAAACATCTATCTATTTATCTATTTATCTTTCTCTCTCTCTCTCTCTCTCTTTTGTGGATAAAGAAAAGAGAGAGAGAGAGAGAGAGAGAGAGAGAGAGATGATTTTCTTCAGAGTCTGCTCAGTTCGGCTGCTAGCAATTCAAGCTCAGCAGCAGAAGAAGCAACTCTTTTCTCCTTCGGGAGCATCATTGCGCTCCATTCTCAGACCGCAGTAAGAGAGGGCACCAACAACAGCAGCAGCAGCAGCAGAAGAAGAAAAGAAGGAGCAGGAGGAGATGGCAGAGGGGTAAAGGAGGAGGAAGAGAAGTGAAGGAGGTGAATTGAGTCTCCGGGCGAGCTCTCGGGAACTCTGGGCAAAAACTCACTATCCACAAATTGAAAGTACCGACGACCGACTCTCCGCGACTCTCTTTCGCTTCCTATCCTCCTTCTCCTTCTCGTACCTCATCGCCGTGCTATCATCCTACTCGGACATCAATGTACTTACAAACGCTGCGTTGCGTTCTCACGTGGGATTCTCTCGATTGCAAAACCATCTCGTGCTCATCCAGCTCGCGACTCCAATGGCATACAGCTAGGATTATTATCATTATTATACACAAATACACGCACGTATCTATACATGAATATATATAATAAAGGGAGGAGGAGCCGCAGGGATGACGAGCTGTTTGTGATACGAGAATGTTTTTGAGTTGACGACGCTCTCCCCAACGACTTTTCTCTCTCTCTCTCTCTCTCTCTCTCTCTCTCTCTCTTTCTCTCTTGGTATCTCTCGTTCGAGACAGCATATCGAAAAGCATCGAGAACGACGAACAAGAACTCTCAGGTTTCCGTTCATCACGCGAACGAGAGAGATAGATAGAAGGAAAAAAAAAAAAAAAAAAGAGTTAGAGGCAAAGGCTAACGGGAATTGCGCGCATTTCAGGGGAGACTCAACGGAGCGAATACCCAATTTCATGTGAAGCGCGCGCGCGCGCGCGCCCGCGTTTGATTCGCAATGAAACTGCGCGAGAGCGCGCGATGCTCGAGGAAAAAAAAAAATTGAAATAAATATGGGAGAAAAAAAAACGAAATAAAGTATACATAGTCGGTGATTTTCCATCCGCGAGTACATTATAGCACCCGGTATGCTTTTATACGTGATGCATATAATATATGATGGACCCAATATCGAGTATAATAGTCCCGAAGAGTAAATTTCAAAAGCACCACACATCGTGTGCGAACTGCGTGGATGCGATTTTCATGGTTTTATGATTGCCAATCTCAGTTTTACGGGGGGGGGGGGGGGGGGATTTTTGTTAATCTTTTTTTTCGTTACTACTTGTTTTTATTTTTTATTACTCTTTGTACTCGAGTCTCCCACAATTTGCTACTTTTTATTCTCAATCACCGTTGATAATGAAAATATATTTTTTCGAGAAGAATTGATGGAGAAAAAAAATTTTTTTTTAATAAAAAAACGTACTGCAGAACTATTTTTGTTTTTTTTTTTTTCAATATTATAATAGGATTATTTTAAAATGATATGAAAAATTAATATTAAAAAAAAAACAGTACCAAATTTATATGAAAAATGATGTGTTGGTAGGTGGATGAGATTAAAATGAAATTTAATTTGTCTAAGAAATGTAAAAAAAATAATTTAAAAACAAAAATATTCAACATTATTATCGTTGAAAATCGATGATCTTGAAATTTTCAACACGATTGATTTTTTTTTTTCAGTGAAATCGAGATTTGATTTCGACTGAAACTCATATAAATTCTCAAAAATTCGTCTTCTGTAGGTTAAGTAAATTTGCGAAATTTTATATACAATTTTTTATTTGAAATTTAAATTATCCATTGAGACTATGAAAAGACCTTTTTTTCGATATTAAAATAGTTTTATTTCATTATTTTGATAAACAAAATCTCATTTTACTAACTTCTCCGAGACTAGGAAGGGAAATGAAAAATTAATATCAAAAATTCTCGATCACAATTCCTCCTAATTATTCCAAAGATTAATATTCAAAAAGAAAGTACCAAATTTAGACGAAAAATGGTGTGTATGTATGTGGATGAGATAAGATAGAAATTTAATTTGCCTAAAAATGTAGGAAAATAGATTGAAAAAAAAAAAAAAAATATTTCTTTGTCAATAAATTTACACATGTAATAACCACAGGAGCTTCAAAATTATCGGATATTTCCCGGATAGATTCGATGCAAACGAATGAAGGAGTCAAATTTTTCGGAAAAACTTGACTACTTCGTTTGTTTGCAGGAAACCTTGAGGGAAATAACCGATTAATTTTGAAGCTCGATTGTTATTCGGGGGATTATTTTTTCATTCAAATTTCGGCCAATAGAATTGCACCGTGAGACAAAATCTACAGTTAAAAATTCAAAATTTAAAAGTCATAGAATCTGTCAATCTGTCAGATTCGATGGAGGGTTAAAGTGGATTGGAAAATCTTTTTTTTTTTAATATTATAGGCGACATGAAAAATTACCAGTGAAATTATAAAAAAATTATCAGTTAAATACCGTGTAGGCTATTGGGAATCAACACGGAGGATGGGCCTATCGATTATGGTCTCTCATTCCCAGTTCGTTGCCAGTAGCCAGCTTTAGTTAGCTTGGGGCAGCATAGAGAACAGTTGTAAACATTGGATTATCGCATATTTTTCGGCAAAATGTGAATTTTTGTAGTAAGATTTGACAATGGGGTTTATTACCGTTGAGGATTATGCGTGGATACAATCCACTGTGAAAATTGGATACGGATCAAGTGATTATCGCCATAAGGATACAATGAACCTACATGACATCCCATGTTTAACCTCAAAATCTTAAAAAACAATTCCCGTCACTTTTCGGCTAAAAAAATGTGTTCGAACAATAAATTATTCCTTATAATATCAGGCTATCGCATGAAAAATGTTTTATTTATAAATTATTGTCCTTATTTCAGAAGTCTTCTCGATCTTTATTTATGATTTATTTCTTCTAATAAAGCAGCAGATTTTGAATTATTTACTCTTAAAAAGTTGGTGAGTGACGAAACGATATTTTTATCGAAATATCGAAATTTTCGAGTTTCATTGTCCCCATTTTATTCGTCCTGCGATTGGTCGATTGGCGGACAAGGATTGACACAACTTTCAGTTTGACAGTTTCATCGAAACTAGATTAGAGCGCTGCAGCGCTGTCAGAAAACCGTTCGCGCGTGTGGTGGACCCTAGTTATTGTTAAAAAGTGACAAATTCGCATGGTAATCATCGGGCAGCGACTGCGAGAGAGTAGTTAGGCATTTGGCCGCCAGAGGTCAGGGTGACATTTGTGAGTTCCCAATACGAAATAACGTCGAATGATGCAATTATATTATTTGAAATTTGGATGGGAAAAATAATCACCATTATTATCGTTAAAAATTGATGATCTTGAAATTTTCAACATGATTGATTCTTTTTTCAGTGAAATCGAAATTTGATTCTAACTGAAACTCATACAAATTCTCAAAAATTCGTCTTTTATAGGTTATGTAAATTTGTGAAATTTTATCTTCTATTTTTTTTTTATTTAAAATTGAAATTATCCATTGAGACTATCAAAAGTACTATATATATATATATTTTTTTTTTTTAATTAAAATAACATTATCTTAACACTTTAACAATCCAAATCTCATTTTACTATTACCTAACTAACTACTCCGATATGAGACCGTCTTGAAACGATGACCCAAAAATGAATTAAAACTTCTGCCGTGAATAAAACGAAAATTTATGCAAATGAATTTTTCTTTGATCATGATAATAGGAGAATAGCCACAATAAATCAAAGACAGGATTGAAAAGTTCGTAAAACGATCTATCAAAAAATCATCCAAGATTCAAGCCCTCTCTTATCATCTCTTTCTCTTCCTGACTCTGTCTAACCAGGATGGAATCTCGGACATATTTGGCTCGAGAGAGCAAAAATCTGCCTGGATTCTCCGAGTTATAGTTTTATTATTTTTTCATTAACAGAAGAAACAGCATGAGCCTCTCTGCTTTTTTCAAATTCGTACAATTTTCTCGTAAAGCATTACTATACTGGAATATCATACACATATATTGGTTTCGTCCATCCGGTTATGTACACTTCAAGTATGACGATAAAAAACAAAAATATTCCAGAGAAATGTCTCTCTTTCTGTTCTATGGAAATTTAGACTATTGCGAGAAAATTTTATCCGATAAGCAAAGAAATTTCACGTATCGAGTATACAAGACTGAAGGGAAAAACGGAAATACAGAAAATACGTGAAATATCAGAGCACGGAACTGGTCAATACGAGACTGAAAAAAAAAATTATAGGATTGATTCAAGTTGCACGCTGCGCTCTCATCACTTTTACACATTCACGAAACTTCATCGATGAGCAAGAGAGAGCTCTTGAAATTTTGGCTTTCTCATCGAGAATATTTTTTTGAACAACTACCAAATTCTGCAATCTTTTCGTGATTAGATAACTTCGTTTTTATTTTCAATGCTTTCACGGAACGGATTAATTCATGTACAAATTTCCTTGTCCATGTTATCCACGTGTATTCGTATTTTTTCCCCTTTTGGCTTTAAATGTCACAGACGAGCTCAATATTTTTTAACTAAATTTAAAAAATTTCCATACAAGCGAAAAAATTTTCGATTTTGTGCCACATTCAATATACGAAACTTCCCACGATGCCTGTATCGGAAAATTTTTTCTCGATAGTTAAAACAAAAATTTCAAGTCCAGACAATTTTTCAAAATTTTTTAAATCTTTCACAAAATCTTGACGCATCCATCGAACACAAAGAAATTCTTAATAATTAACAAAAATTTATGATAAAAATCGAGAAATTCATTAACAAGGACGATGGGTCATTGGCGGGGGGTTTTTTTTTTTCTTTACGGAAATGAAGCTTCCGGTAAAATCAAGAAGAATAAAAGAAGAAGAAAAAAGCGTATAAAGTCTCATAAAGACTTATAATGAAGCAAGGTGCGTGCTTTAGGTCCCTTGCAATTTGTTCAAATCTAGCAAATTTTTTTATCTTTATGGAGATGAAAATTCTTTCCGAAAATTTCCCAAAGCGATAAGAGCACACAATGTTTATTTTTTTGTTTTATTTTTGTGTAACTCGAAAGATTGAAACAAATTCCAAGAGAACGCGAGGTACGTATGAAGGGATCGGGTCAATAAAAATTTCCGGAGATTCTCGGGTGTGGGAATGTCGGAGTAAAGTGGAGAAAACCGTGAACGACCTCGTAATTTTGCCTCAACCAAGCAAATCCGTATACGAAGCTACATCGTGAGAACTGCAACGCCACAGTGAGACGATAAAGATTGTCACCGCGCGGCTTTTTAACGACTAATAATTACGGGACTTACCCATCCACCCCCGAGAACACTCAAGAATTACGTCTTGAACAAATGAAATTTTCAAATCAAACATTGATTACATTCGTATGAATTTTTGTCCCTCGATTGTCCAGATTTTAACAGATACAATTTTTTTTTTTTTTTTTCAATCAAAGAGATTAATTTTTCTACATTTATATTTAAACGAAAGATTAATTTCAATTCAAATGATCGCTCGCTTGAAATCCACGTTAAATTTTCCAAATTATTTACTTCGTGTAAATTCCACTTTTACTTTTTCACATTTTAATTACAGGATTTTCTTACACCCCCCCCATCGATTATTCGATCGTTAAAACCTCCAGGATAATCGAAGAAAATATAGGAAAAAAAGCCCAACGAATCATTGAACTTGAGGCTAGTATGAGCTGACGAAAACGATGCAAGTTGACAAAAATTTTCTCACAATACAATACGCGGTTTGTTCCCACAGTCATGTCGAATCTGAGCTCTCTCTCTCTCTCGGTTTTTCTTTGTTCTGTGAATCTTTTACCATCGAGAAAGCCAATAATAATAAAGATCGGTATCAAATTCCAATGGTATTCCCCTGGAATTTCATCGTCTGGTCTATTCCCCACGATATTTTATTTCTCACTGTTTGTTTTGTTTTTTGGTTTTTTTATCCTCCACCCTGGCTGAGAACGCTCTCAAGAGAGGCGACTAAACGTCCAGTGTGTCGTTAATAACCCCCCCCCCCCCCCCCCCCCCCCCCGAGAGAGTTGGATAATTCAAGCAATCTTATGGATATCTTGAAAATACTATTCACAGTGTCACAGAATTGATTACGGAATTGATTTCACGAGTGTCGAGGACCGTTGAAAAGGTCGAATTTGTTAGGCAGTAGCGGATATAAGTCCATACAATGGTGGCACGAAAGGGAGACGTAATATAGGTAAGTTCTCGTCGTTGGGGAGGGGAGATAAGGGGGGAAGGATATTTGATCAGACTGCGGATAGAGCAGAGTCTCGATTATCTACACGGGATCTCGCGCGGTATCGCTTTTTAATAAGGTTGATAAAGTCAACTTGGGCGAAAAAGGCAACGAGAAAGAGAGAGAAAGAGAGAGAAGAAAAAAGAAGAGGAAGATATTCCACGAGCGAGAGATCAAGAGGGATAGAGAGCGAGGCTGTATGGGCGGTCATGGGTAAAAGGAAGGACGGAGCTCGAGGAATAATTCACGCCGTTATCTACACAATCTCTTACCCCGGAGTACAGTATCTTCTACGGAACTCTCCGCTGTAAGAGGATAAAATTCATCGTGCATACACGAAACCCAGGCATACTAACTGCTCGCGGTCGTGGAATATACACGAATACTCTACATCGGTTACACCATCCCAACGCAGTACGCAGGATAGACGCCGGGCTGATACTCATTCTCCTTCCACTTCTCCTTCTCCTACCTCGCTCGCCGTTTTCTTTTTTTTTTTGCCCGCTCTCATTCCACGCCGCAGCGGCCTTTCGCGACTCGATTAGCACTCGCGACGGTTTTTCTCACCGCTTACCCATCAACTCGGCCATTTATTCAAAATATTTCACATTCCCCAATTAGGAAACTCCTTGCTGTTCTTGTTTTTGTTTTTCTTCCCCCCCCCCCCCCCCCTCGTTTTTTTTTAACTTTTTTTCTCTTTGCGCACTGCGTATCTCCATTATTTATGAAATAATTGTCGCTACTGCATTTGACACCTCGAGACGGCGAATAAAAAAAAGCGATCGTATAAGCGATAGAATTGTCATTTTTTTTTTGTAGCTCACCAGTTAGATGACTTCCGGTAAACTCGAAATCGTCGTCCTGATCCCAATGCTTGAGACTCAGATTCGAGAGGGAAGTTGCATTGGCGAATTCGAGATTGGCAAAGTGCCAGTCTAATATTTGCCGATCCTTCGACGAGAGATATACGTCACTGTAATGGAAAATTGTTTTAGTATTTCTTTCTTTTTTTTTTTCTGAATTATTGATTTTTAATTTTATTTTAATATTATTATTAAGAAATATAGTAAACCTCGGCGGAGCTGCTTCCAATTCTTGAAGCTTCGCTTCGATCTCTTTTTGTTGCTCAGCGAGCTGATCCCATTCCTGCGATTACGACACAAGGCGCGTAGAATAATTAAACGAGATTATTTTCAATGAAGATAAATCTCAATAAACGTCGCGAATTTACGATAAACAAATATTTCAAATATTCCACCGTGAATAATTATTATTTTACGAATAAATAATGAGAATTGTATAATAATTATCGAAAAAAAAAAAAAAAAAAAATCACGAATGAATTTTGGGCAACCGTTGCTTTTGCGTGATTAAAAAAAAAAATTTAACGGAATTGCGTGCATATTCGATTGTTTCGAATGATTATAAATTTTACCGACCTTGCAGGCGTTATGAAGATCGCGAAGTTTCGAGCGTAGCACAAATTCTTGGGTAATGTCACGTGACTGTAATTTACTCTCGGACATTTCTCTGTGCTGTTTGTTCAATTCGGCCAAGCGATCCTTGATAGCGATCATCTTGAAAAAAAAAGAAAAAAAAAAAATAGGAAAAATTGTATGAAGCAAACGGGATAGAGAAAAAAACGAAATTTCTCCGATGAAAATGAAAGAAAAAATGACAATGACGCTTGAAATGATGAAAATGATTTGGATAAAGGGACTCACTCTGTGCTGATTGGCTACTAGTCTTCCCTGGAGCGAGAGAACGGAGCGCAAATGCGCGACCTGTCGTTGCTTGACGCCTTGCTCCTGCAAACGGATTACCCACTCGAGAGCCTGCCCGAGAGAAACGGGCCTTGTACTGCCACCTTGGCCAGCCGAACCGGCACTCCCGACGTAATTAAAGTCCAACTGATGCGAGAGATACGATGTCGCTTCCAACAAACGATTGAACTCTCGTTCCACCATCTCGTCCTTATCTTTTGGTACCTGAATAAACGGGAGTTCAAAAAAATAACAAATTTCGCAAGCCCGGGAATCGAATTTTTACGATTATCTTTTTTGAAATTTCGTTCCATGATTTTTCATGCAGGGAATCTTTGTTTTTTATAAAATTCATTGGTAAAAGTGTCGAATAAGGAGCTGAAGCTCAAAACTGCTCCAAATTTTTTTTTTTTTCTATTATTTGTTATCATTAAAAAAATAATATCCTGTGTAATATTGAGGAGCGGGGGAAGACTTCCCAACGCCATAAAAAAATTATAAAATCGCCAATCTGAGGTGCCGAATCTTCCTTATCTTTTGGTACCTGAATAAACGGGAGTTCACAAAAATAACAAATTTCGCAAGTCCGGGAATCGAATTTTTACGATTTTCTTTTTTGAAATTTTGTTGTATGAGGTTTCATGCAGGGAATCTTCGTTTTTTATCAAATTCATTGGTAAAAGTGTCGAATAAGGAGCTGAAGCTCTAAACTGCTCCAAATTTTTTTTTTTTTCTAGTATTTGTTATCATTAAAAAAATAATATCCTGTGTAATATTGAGGAGCGGGGGAAGACTTCCCAACGCCATAAAAAAAATTATAAAACCGCCGATCTGAGGTGCCGAATTGCTCCGGTGCTTCGCGAATAAAATTGGTACGATCACACGCAGCGTGTGAACCTACTTTTCGGTGGCGAATCACTATTGCGGAGCCGCGTTTTGATTCGCAAAGATTGTTTGAAATTACACATTTTACGAACAACTTACTTCCCAATTGACAACGCCAGGTAAGACTACTCTCATTGAGTGCGGCAGGATTTCCGCAAATTGCACAAATCACTTCGCGTATCGATCATATTATGCACTTGTACCGGATAAAATTCTTCGAAATAAAAGTATTCACTTCGTTTAGAGGACGGAACTCACCTTGTGTGGTATAGAACTACAGAACTATGGCTAAAATATCGACTTTTTGTTTGATTTTTAATTTTTGCTATATTGGGATCCTAACTTCCGGTCGTTAGCATAACATTTTGTTAAGTGCGGTTTTCGTGGCTCAATTCAACAGAAACTGCTGTTATAAAGTATCAGGAACTGTATAACTATATCGGATGCCATAAGAACTGGCCGTTACATTATGAGATGCTGACAAATGAGATGCTAAATTCACATACGTTCATTCCGGCACGAATTAAAATCATTTAAAATTAATTTTCTGTTAATCCTCATTAATTAAATTAATTTATTATTAATTCTCTGGTAATTCGGTTGATTCTCATTAATTCTCTGTTAATTCCGGTAATTCTCATCAACTCTCTGTTAATTCCGGTAATCCTCATTAATTCAAGTAAATTATGAATTAATTCATGGACTATTGACACGTCGATTCAACGAGTTATTCCCCCCTCGGTTTCAACGCGCCACGATTTTGTAAAAAAAAATTAAAAAAAAAAAACCAATACTGTCTTTTCGATTTTGAAATTTCATAAAAGCATCGCTAAGCGAAATTATACAACCGTCACAATTCATTGTTTACGTGGATACTGTTATTATCTTCTCACAATGCTATTATTCGGTGTCCCTTTTTGAATTCCTTCTTAAAATGTCTGATCTTTACATTCCTGCGTTTAGTTCAATCAGTTCATACTTTATAGCGAGTGCGTGTGTTTATGTCTCGTATCTTGGGTACCGAATCGATACCTGCTATTATCTGCTAATTATTTGTATTACTTGATATTGCCAGTTTTTTTAAATATTTTTTATGGTGTTGGAAATCTTCCCCCGCCGTATTACATTTAATAATAATAATTTAGTGATAAGCGTTAGAGAAAAAAAATTCCATGCACTTTGAGCTGCAGCCGTGGACAAAGCCGCACGGACAAAGCTTTGTTCGAGAGGAAAAAAAGAAAGAAACAACGTTCAATTTTACAGTTCGCTCGTATCCGGCATAGATTTTTTTTTTTTCAACTCACTGTCTGTCCGTCGCTCTCGTACAACGGACACTTTTGACGTATTTTGTGCAATTCCATGTTGATTTGTTTGCTGAGCGTCGTGACGGGATTTCCACCGAGGCCGGTGACAACCATCGCGCCTATGTCGGCAATGTATGAAGACTTTCGAAACGTGGCTATTCGACCACCGACGCGATCCTGCATGAGAAAAAAAAAAAAACAAAAACGAAAAATCATCCAAGTTCACATACCGATTTTACGCGTCGGGATTATTATCTCATCGATGAAACACCAAAGGCTCACCCGCGCTTCCAAAACGATAACTTCCAAGCCAAATTGTTGCATCTGCTGCGCAGCAGCCAAACCAGCTATTCCGGCTCCGATAACGATTACTTTGCCCAATTTCTTGTTAGGCAATGGCTGGGGAGAAAAAAAACCCCCGTTTTATGCAACATACGGATTGATTTCGAATCGCTGTGATCAGAGACGGCGTATTTTTTTTTTTTAACGGCATTATTCGTTAATTTTTTAATTTTTTCTTTGTGAATTATTTTGCACAAGAGAGGGACACGATTTTTGTAATTAATTTCAACAAATATTCGAAAAAAACAAAGATCTGTTACTCGGTGCATCTATTATTTAGCTTTTTTTTTTCTTTCATGCATCGCCTTGACACGATAATCAATTTTCTTATGTAATACAAAGTCAGCGTAGTACGTAGTTCACAACTTTTTTTTTTTTTTTTTTCTTCAATAAGCAGAGGTGCTCGTCTCTGGCTCCGATATTATATAGATCCGAGCAATGATATCGATGAAAATCTCACCTTGAGACGTTTGAATACGCCAAAATTGATGAAACCATGACGTTCGAGAAAGGCGTGAATTCTTCGAGTGAGAACGGAATCGCTGTTGTATGGCGGTTCGATGGAAGGCAAAGCGTTCTCTATGATGAGCTGCTGCTTCGGATTTTCGAGCCACAATTGCAGCAGCCTGTTTCTTATGTGAAGAAAAACTTTTTGTGTCTGAGGAGGACCCGATGAAACATCCGGAAAGCACGCAGCCTCCGTGGAAGTAAGCTTGTCGAATGGAAGACGACTCTGGAACGCTGCCCCTTCCAATCCGTTGAGCAGTTCTTTCACTGAGGTAATGAAAATTATTCGTCGAAAGCCGATACGCGAATTGTATTTCGCGGGGGAAAGCTCGAGAATAAATCGATTCGCCGAGTATGAAAATCATCGGATGAATAGTTTTTTTTTTTTTTTTTGGAAAATCTATATAAATAAAAATTAAATGCTGTTCGTTGATAAGCGCATCACTTGAGAATGGCTGGACTGATTTAGCTAATTTTTTTTTATGCTCGTAATAGTCCGAATAAGGTTTCTAGGGGACGAAAAATTTGAAAAGTTGCCCGGAAAATTGGAAAATTCGGGAAAAACTGAAAGTGCTTTTTTCTATGGGATTTTTGTATGAACTCGGGACCATAACTCACGATTCGAACGATGGATATGCGTAATACTTTTTTTGTTTTTTTCGTCGTGGGCCTGGAGAAGTTTTCAGGAAAAAAAAAAAAAAATTCGGTACAACCACAAAGGAAGGTCGGAAAATTCGGACAAACTGCAAAAATCATAATTTTTGTATGCACTCTCGATCATAACTGACGATATAGGTACGACATATTTGGCTGATTCTTTTTTCGTTTTGTTCGCTATATGCTCCCGGGATGGAAATAAACCAATTGAGTGTTTTCAATTGAAAAAAAAAATCTGGAAGATTTGATTTTACTTTTGTGTTGTTTCGCGATCTGTCCAACGAATATAGTTATTTTAATTTATTTATAATATTTTAATATTATTTATTTATTTTAATATAGTTATTCCAATTTATTTCGCTACGTGCGCAAATATCGTGAATCAAGCCAATCCGTTACATAGTGACGAAAAATTGATTTTCGGTTGTTTATTTTCAGTTGAATTGTGATTCTGTTGTAGGTTCATCGCAATCGTTTCATGAAATTACTTTCAAGTTTCGTCATTTTATCCCAAACAAATTTACAGATTTACCTACGAAATATGGTGAGTTTTGAAGTGACAAACGGTTATAACGGTAAACAACGAAGTGATTCGATTGTCCATTTTCAGTTGAATTGTGATTCTTGGCATCGCACATTGCGTCACAATCGACACAATTGAATTGAATTTACGGAGCAATTTAGGTCGCAGAACTCGGGATGCTACGAACCAAACGAACTTTTTGATCCAATCGAACTGCGGAGCAACGCGAAGAGCGAAATGAAATTGAACCGAATGGATTATCATAAACGCGTTGGGGACGTACGCAAGAAAGAGAAAATTTCAGAGGTTTACTGCCGACGGAATTCATCTCGCATGTAAAATTTCCAATTAGCGCACTTCTGAGTATACTCCTCGAATTAAATATCTCGATAACTCAGAAATATGTTTTTTTTTCTCTCATTTTTGCTTCGTTTACACATTTTCAATAGCTTTTCACAAATTTACAAAACGATATCGCAAACGAATTTATTTTGGACAGGACGTCCGTCGGGTCGGCTGGTAAATAAATATACGCGATTGTTTTGAGCGAACGAGACGGAGACCGGACATTATTTAAAAATGAAAAACATACCATGCGGATCCTCGTGATCGCTGTCCTGCTCTTCTTCCTCCTTAGGTTCCGCCTTTGCGCCGGACGATGTCGGGATCGTCGAAGGCGGAGCGGAATCCACTATTTTCAGCGGTTCGGCGAGGATTTTTTTCTCAGGCGTGCCGACCCCGGTTTTTGATTTTTCGGAAGCATCCGACGCATTCTCGTCTTCCAGCTGATTATACTTTTCCTCCATCTCCCGATACTCAACCTGGCCCCGAAACATTAATCGTTCGTTCATCGATTGAACCTCTCTTCTTCTTTTTTTTTTCTTTCTTTCTCATTTTTCTCTCAATAAAATTTTGCCAATTTTCGAAAATTGATTTTTTTCCCGCGTTTAGACACGAGAACGATAAATCACTGCGCGTAATTAATGCATTTCGTAAAACATCTGACAGCCACTATTATTTACAAAGGCGGATGAAGAAAAAAAAAAAAAAAAGAAACATCGCGACATAACCTCTTCTCGGTCCGCGTAAACAAACTATGTGAAAGAAAAGAAAAAAAAATTTCAGTTGCACGTACCTTCGCTCTCTTTCGTCGACTCATTTTTATTATTATTTTTTTTTTTTTCAAGTTATCGCGTGGAAAATTATCGCGATAAAATAGGTTCACTCGGACCGATGTGTACTGTTTGTTTGTTTTGATTCATTAAAAAAAACTCTCCCCCCGGCTTCGTATACACGCAGAGACTTGAGCGCGCGCAGCCCGCAGAGACGCTGTTAAAATCCCCAACCGTACCGCGCAAGCTCGAAAAGACGCTGCGGACAACAGCGCTCCGATATTACCCAACGGCGCACGAGAAAACTACGTAATAAAGTAACCGTTGATAATCAGTTTGAAGTTAATTCGTGTTACAATCATTTAACGAAAAAGTAAACAATTATTTGACGTTATTACGGGTGAAAATCGTTGGGGACGTCAGAAAAAAAAAAAAAAAAACGTTATTTTTAACGTCTTTGCGGACATTTGATTCGTCGGGCTTGTTGCATTAAGAATTATCACAAACTCATATGGCTTTGAATATTCAACAAATTTGAAATTCGTGATTATTTTTTTGTTTATTGCATGGTAATAGTAAGTCATGAATTTATGTTTGAGAAATTCGAATTTCAAAATGCGATGCAACATCGAAAAAGCACAGTCTCGGGACTTTTATTCCTTTTGAAAGAAAAAAAAAAAAAAAAAAAGTATTTCAACGACTTCCGGCTGAAGGAAGTCTGTCTCCCTTATTTTTTAAGCTCCAAAAAAAAAATTTTTTTCTTTCTTCCTTCCCTCCGATATTGAAACACACCGAAGAAAAGTCATGAGAACATAACTTCCTCTGTGAGCAAGCAAAAAAAAAATTTACTATCGTTCGCAATAAGGGAGGCAAGCTATAAAACAAAAATACTCGAATTCGAAAAAATCGTGACGATTTTGTCAAAAAAAAAAAAGGTTTGCCTAAAATATACAATGAAGATTGATAAAATTCTCCGCTCACAACAATGAACAGGCATAAATGTTTGGTTGTTTTTTTTTTTTTAATTACAAATTCCGCATTGCAGCTGTCAAAAACACATCAGAGAGCTGTTGCATTTTTTAATCGAACAAAACACAAATCATCGCGCCGCACACAAAATTATACAAAGCGTGCGCTCACCGCATATAACTGCGATCTTAAAAAGGAGTGCATTCACACCTAGGCAGTGTGAATGCACTCCAATTTTTTTTTTTCCAAAACTTTATATCGACGAAAAGAATTTCGTATCGTACAGAAAAGTTGTGTGATACGATGAGAGAGGAAGGCGTGAAGGGAAATTCCATATGCGTCACACACAAAGCATAGAGGGACTCGCGTGTAACAGGTTGAATGTAGGCCACGCGCTTGAAAGGTGAGGAAGGAATGAAAGAGCAAAGAGGCGGAATGTTGGGTACCACGAATGTTAAGGTACGGGCCTGAAAGAGAGCGTAGAGACGAAGAAGTTGTGGCACGAGATATACAACAGTGGGGGAGATGAGAGCGTGCACATGTGATTGCAATAACAAGGTTCAGTAAGGCCCGATGACTCCGTGAGCCTCTATTGCTTTTCTCAACTGACAGCTCTCTGCTTTATTCATTTTTATTCTCCTTTTATTCCCTTATCCGTCTAATTATTTGACGGAGTTTTTTTTTTGTTTCTGTTTTTTCGTAAATTTCAATACCATCGGTACAACGAAATAAAAGTCTTTTTTTTTTTGCCCCCCCCCCCCCCCCCAACCGTACGTATTTATTTATTATTTTCAACAACGTTCGATCGTCATAGAGTGCAACGTAATCGCGAAGCATTTCGTTCTATGTAGCGGACAACTTTACTGTATATAGCGTGCACTCTTGTCAAAAATAGCAAACTCGTTTTCAAGCGTGTCGAAGAATTTGTACACTCTGCTGCACTATTTAGGTATGTTTTTCGTGTTTTAAGCCGAGAGTGTTGTGTCATTAAAATCGAAAATTGAAAGCACAAACGTTTTTTTTTTTCTTGCAACGCGAATGCTCTTATCGCTGGTATACTTATTATCAGTTTTCATCAAGTTGGAAGCGAATAGAGCGGGAAAAAAAATCTATTTAATCGCGATCCCAATATAACAGCAAGGCCTCATTATCGCGAGATTCTTTTTCGTCCCCTGTTTGTCAGAGGTATCAGTTGGAGTATAGTTGCACATTTACAAACGTCACAGTCACAAAATCTTGTTACTGATATTTCATGCAAAGTTCAATGAATATTATGTCCAACGAGACCAAAAAGAAAATAATATCTTGAAGAGTGAAAAATTTTAGCATAAACTTAACATCTTTCCCCCCCTTTTTTTTTACTGCAAATTTCGTTGCTGATTCGCTGATCCGCACTCTTTCTCGCGAGAATCCCGAAAAATAAAAATAATTTTGTATTCGAAGTAACAGCAGTTATTGACCAAGCAAAATTTTTGATTCTATCGAGTATTTAAAAAAAAACCATTGAGGTTAATTCGAAACAATAACGGTCAACGTTGAATCAGAATTTTGGAGAAAAAAGCAGGACATAACTTTCAAGTAAGTCTCAAAACATGCGTTAGTTCGGCATTGGTTTGCTTTTTGTTTTTTTCGTCAAAAAGTACTTTGGGGGAACATTTATTTCCAGTGTGCACGATACTTTTCACTCGCTCTGCGTATATCACGCGTCAAAGTACTCAAATTTGGGCTCGTGCATGTCACACAGCATGCATGTAAAAAAAAAAAAATTTCTTTCAATTCTTCAAAATAAAAAAAAAAAACAAATACGATTCTTCATAAAATCCGCGAATTTCAGCTCGAAGAGTAGAGACATTGCTCGGCAGAAAATCAAAAAAATATTGCACTCTTCTTTACAATGAATCGTCGAATATTGACGAATGATAAAGATAAACTATATTGTATGTGCATTGAATTGAAAGTTCTTTTGGCTCGTCTGCTCGGGATTCAATTGTACGAGAAACGTAACAAAGAGACAGTGTGAATGTGTGAACTTTGAACATCTTTTTCTCTTTTTGTACGATACTTTTTTTTTTTACCCGCCCATGTCGACGAGAATGCATCATCCGCTTATCGATGATGACGGAGTTCGCGAACACGTGCAATAAATGTTAACTTTTACGTTGATTCGTACTTTCGTCTTTCGAAAAAAAATGCGATTTTGAGATACGAGCAGGCGATGATGTTGCATATCTATGACATGTTTCAAAGTTGTAATTTTTTTTTTCGAATTTTTCTTTGTGTATCATTTTTGTGAGGTCATGGAAAAAAACAACGTGATCGACCACGTCTTTCAATGTTAATCTCGTTTTCGAGGTATTTTTCACTTGAGAGGCAGAGGCGGTCCATCCGAAAAATAAATAGAAATATCAAGCTACAGATAATGACTCTGCTATCTCAGCCACAAATACGATGACCACATTATAGACGTAGACAAAAAAAATGTTGCGATGATACTCGATTTTTTTTTTTATATACGACGATCAAAGGTATCGAAAATTTGAGCTACGATTGGATTTTTCAGAACGGTGGACCGAGTGTCCTTTTGCAGATACGACCAAAATTGCTAATAATCATTCGAATTTTTATTCATTTTTTTGTTCATTATTTCGCTTATTTATTTTCAGTAATCGTTAATTCTGCAGTAGTATCGGATAATATTACTCTATTTTTTCTTCTTCTAAAACCTGTCGTAATTTTATCGAAAAAGTTATCGAAAAAGAAAAAGGCGGGTAAAAAAAAAAAATTTTGCGGATATGCAGAAAGTTCACAAATGGTCAAATTTCTGAAATTCATATTTCACAAACTGTTTGTCAAAAATGCTAATATATCGTTGAACTTTTTCTTTACGTAAAATGGCCGGAAGTTAAAAAAAAAATCACCGCTCTCAACACAAAAAAAAATCTTACTGCAGTAAAGAATCTTTGACCCCATTACGCATGTGATTGGATTCTTCGTCAATCGTCAAGATTGATGCAAAAATTGCATCGAATGTTGCACGAATAAATTGTCGGAAAATTGGAGACGTTTTTAATGACGAAAACGAGAAATATCATCGAGTGCTTTAGATACAGTTAGACTAGAATTCCGGTCAGATAACATTGTCACTTGACAGACACATTATAAGCTCACAGCGGAACTCGTGTATCGTCGCGAGTATGATTTCCACACCGCATATATACTCGTGTGCGTGTGTAACGTATAATTTTTTTTTCTCCACTCGCCTATATCGGTAAACAAATTAATGTACCCCGCATATATGATCATGCATACTCGTTGCATCGATGCAAATTGTATGCAATGTTGATTCACTCGTGATTCTGATTCTCTCTCTCTCTCTCTCTCTCTCTCTCTCTCTCTCTCTCTCTCTCTCTCTCTCTCTCTCTCTCTCTCTTGGCTACGTTATTATCAAGAGACGCGGTAGCGTAACGACGCCCAATACAATTCGAAAACAAAAAAAAAGCAAAAAAAAAAAAAACTATCTCTGCAATATCTCAAATTTTATATTTGCTGCTGTATCTCAAATGGGAAATTTGAGAAATAAATTCGTTGCCCAAAGTGACGATAAAAAAAAAAAAAAAAAGCAAGATGATTGGTAAATGAAAATGAAAATTTTGCCCAAATTATTTGGAAAAATTAAATTTCGTCCATCCCAGCTGCGTAATTACGAGAGTCAAAAGCAGATAGTCATGGGACGTGTTGCAACCGCGCATCTACGATCACAAATTTTTGTTTACTTTCAAAATTTGAATCACGTGCGCGCGCGTCTCGTAACACGCTTAGCCAGCGAGTTTCGTGATAAATATATATTTATACTGTCGCAACGAATGTACTCATGTGTGTATGCGTGTGTGTGTGTGCCTCATTAGCGATGAAAAACAAAAAAACTAAAGTAAAAAAAAAAGAGACTCACGCATTAGAGCTACACACGAGAGTGTGAAAATTTTTGTTCAAAGTCATTTTTCCTCGCTGCATTCATAATATTATGGACGATAGAGCATCTTACTTGAACACTTCACTCGCGGTAGGCCCCGTGACATTTGAACCCGCGAGCCTGTTACACGCGTTAAATATATAGAAGGACGCGGAATTCCCGTATATAACTCGTATACCATCGATACTTCTCAGCTTTGCGCCGACAATTCGTTGATACGATATCCGTTGCTCGGTCTGCCGGACGTTCACATTCGGACAGTTCACGAGGCACGCTTGCGCGCGACTCATTCAGCCCGGAGCATGTACGAGCCATTGAAGACCTTGAAACGCAGCATCGCGCGTTGATCACTTCGTCGCAGCAACGAGATACACCTGCTAATCAACATTCGGTGAGTTAAAGTAATTAATTAAGTTATAAAAATCATTGCATGAATTTCATTTGTATACGAAAATATGAAAATTGGAAAGCTCCTCTCATTCTCAGTATAATTATCGGATTGCACAAATTGCGAGGCTAATTTTAGTCCTACAGGTAGAAAAAAAACATTCTCGAACTTTTCTTAAATTAATCATAATTGGACATTCCAAATTTTTCCTCTATCAATGATTTTTCCATCTCATGACTAACCCTCCGTGTGAACACCGAAGCTTTGAGGTACATTTCAATTTATCAAATTTTTTCGAGCTTTTGAAAAATTGGGGAAAAAAATCATGGTCACTTCTCAGATTTTCCGGAACATTATCCAAAAGTCAGTCAAGTATAAAATCTCAAACAGAGCTTTCAATAAAAATTGAAATTCGTGCGAAAATGTGGGGAAAAACAAAGAATCTAGCACGAAAATATATCGAGTGTAACGTTTCGCGAAAAATCATAAACAATCGTGAATTAAAATAAATCAATAAAAATATATTGTATAAATTGTTGCAGAATAGCAGCAGCATCAAAATGATGCCTCGGAGTAGCTTGGCGTTTCGAATGAGCTGTAGATGACGAATGTCTTTGGTAGATGAGAACAAAAATAAGGACTTTGATCGAAAACTTTCCAGGCTGATTAGACGATAGAGAAAAAAAACGCTAAATTCGTCAGGTGCTCGATAATTAAAAAAAAAAAACGAATTTACTCCTTGGATCCCTTGACCACGCAGTCACCCATAGTATCTACAATGGAGTGGTACAGAAAAATTTGTCACAGAAGGTGAGACTATTGTGCCCGTTAGATAAAATTAATTTGGTAACGCGAAGGAAGAATAAAAAATGTGCATCGTTACGGAAGAATAATGTCTTTCATTCGCGAATAGATCTGTTCGTCGACCGGACGACGATCTCGAGACTGCCGACGAGAGAAAAGCAAGATGGAAGAGTATCTACGTTATTTACTTCACCATGTTTCTCATGTCTCTTGGCTTCAGCATAATTTTAACGGGAGTATGGCCGTATCTCGATAAGGTAAGGGATATCCTTCCTCATAGACTGCTAGAAAATTTCCATTCGGACGAATCAACGGAATGATAAATCGATTCGATTTTGAAGCAAAACAGATATCATAACTGTTGAACAAAGTTTAAATTATTAATTGCCAAATATGAAATTTTTATTATTTTACAACTAATCTCAGCATTGTAGTATAATCATTGATACTTGAACTTGGAAAATCATTGATTCAATGTCAACAAACTTACAATTGAATCTGGCCAAAAAAAAATTGGTATTATCACCAAATTTTATACATCTTTCTTGCTATTGTCTGGAAGAAAAAATATTTTGCAATAACTTTACACATTTCAAATAATTTCTAAACATCAAAAGTAATAAATTAAATTAAAAAAATCTTTGCAAGAATATCGCGAGCTATGTAAAATTTAAATCCAACGATTATCAAAAATGTCTCAATAACAAAATAGAAATGATTATTTTTTCCATCCAAAATTCAGCCAATAGAATTGCACCATTCGACGTTATTTTGTATAACCTGCACGGTATTTAACTGAAATAATTTTTGATAATTTCACTGGTCATTTTTCATATTGCCTATATATAAAAAACAAAAGACTTTCCAATCCACTTAAGACTTAAAAATTTTGAATTTTTAACCGTGGATTTTGTCTATATTGGCCAAAATGTGAATGGAAAAATAATCCCCCGAATACCGCTCGAGCTTCAAAATGAATCGGGTATTTCCCTGCAAACAAACGAAGTCGTCAAGTTTTTCAGTAAAAACTTGACTCCTTCATTTGTTTGCAACGAACCTTATCGGGAAATACCCGATAATTTTGAGGCTCCTGTTGGTATTACATGTGAAAATTCACCTCCTTAGGTAGGTGATCGCAATGGACAAGTAAATTCCTATAAAAATTGATAATTGTTTATCCTCCTTCACCTATAAATTTATTAGACGAAACAAAAAATTATAATTTTCAACTATAATTGTTTTATCATTGAATATAACTTCTTTTCGTTAGTTTTTCTCGCTTGGAAATTCGTTTTCAATGCTTTTTCTTCGATCCAAATGTCCCCTCGCGTCTGTCACGAACGATCGAACGATATGGACGCTCCATTGTATTATTTCAGTTAGATCCCACCGCGGGAAAGGAATTTATGGGTTACGTAGTGGCGGCTAATCCGCTTGGTCAAATGTTGTTTTCACCATTGGTAGGATGGTGGGGCAACAAAATAGGATCTGTGAGATATCCCCTATTGATTACATTGGCACTGTTCACCTGCTCGTCCGCTGTCTACAGCGCCCTTGAGGTCATACCGGGCGACAAGAAGGCGTACATGATTGTAGCGAGATTTTTCGTTGGTGTCAGTTCCGGTGAGAAATATTATGAAACCCGTAACACCCATTCATGCAACCAATACTATCACAATAATTAAAATTACCTTTTCTGTATTCAAAGTTATTCAATTGTTTTGTTTCGTTTTGTTTTTTTTTTTTTCTAAATGAATTTGCAGCAAACATTGCAGTTGCACGATCGTATCTTTCCGCAGCAACAAAATTATCCGAGAGAACAGGAGCCGTTTCCATGGTATCCCTGGCCCAGGTAATACAAATATCGTCACGTTAAAAATAACGTTATCGAAATTTTCTGTAATTTTTTTTTGTAAATAAAATATAACGCCTCGCATTATCGGAAACAAAAGATTATTTGTGCCAATGACAAAAAAACAAATTATTGCGCCTCGAACTGTGAAATTTCGACGCGTCAAAGCCGATAAGCTCCAACGAAATGACAAAATACGATTCTTCTCGTTGCAGGTATTGGGTTTCGTGGTGGGACCCGGTTTGCAAGCAGCTGTAACCCCTCTGGGGGACGAAGGCTTTATCATGATGGGTCTTCCCTTCAACATGTACACAATGGCCGCATGGATAAACGTGATAATGGGAATTATTAACTTCATTCTATTCCTGCCATGGAACTTTAAGGAGTGCAAGATCGCTGCGCGCGAAGCGATGCGCGATCAGGGTAAAGCTTCCGGTAAGTTCGACAAGGTTCGTGTATTCGTTATTATGAATCATTAAATCGCAAACGTTAAGACTTCACATCGAGATGAATTCCATATCTTCGAGGGAATAATATATTACGTTATTCGCATTCGGTTTCAGAGGAGGAAACCTGGAAATCGATGAAACCGGATTATCTAGCGGCATGGACATTGATTTGCGCGTTCTTTCTGCTCGTCTTTAACTTTGTACTCTTGGAGACGTAAGTATAACGATTAAATTCAATGGAATCCCAACGAACAATTTTGTGATCTTTATCGCGTTAGTTGATTAATTGAATCGCGACAGACTTGGCACTTCGCTGACAATGGATCAATTCGCGTGGTCTAAAACGGAAACGCTCTATTACATGGGTCTGTTGATGAGCGTTGGTGGTGTCGTGGCCTGCATAACATTCGTCATGATTGGACCATTTTGCAAGAGGTAAGGAACGATGGATCTCCGGCTTTCAAGACCTAGGAAAAATCGAATCACCGTGCCATTGCGGGAAAAACGCAAATTTCTATTCTCATTTTTCAACAGATTCGACGAGCGAAAAGTGATGCTCTGGGGTGGATTTTTTTTTATGATTCTCGGTAGAATAATGTGCATTCCTTGGGGTCCTGATCCACCGATTATCGCCGAAATAGATCGTGAGTATTATCAGCCTCTGCGCTATCAATAAATTAGTATTGCTTGACGAGCAAGGACTACCTTTTTTTTCTCTTTCTTTCCAATGATCTTGTACTCGAGGACATTTTTTTTTTTTGATGATTTTTTGTTTCAAACGGTATAATATGGGCGTGGACAGTGCACTTTTCATTAGATCAACAACGAAAATACACTTGAAGATCGTGTTTCGTGTTTTTGTCAAGAAACTTTAAATCATATTTTCTAATTTAATGACCAATCGGATGATCACCGATTGGTGATGTTTCGGCAACCCGAGATTAAATTATAATCCCTCGGTAGATCTCGGTAATCCTTCATTAGCCATAGCAATTACGCTTCCTGCCTAGCGTTCCAACGCTCCAGCTCTCCGAAAGAACCCTTATTGATACAGAGTGGAAGACTTTGAGGGAACTACGAATTGGGCGCAACTTCAGAAATCATTGAGGAATTCTCATCTGATTTCCGAAGCTGCAGATTCCAAAAGTCATCGACGCATCACAATATTATCTCACCGCCATATCTTCTTGCCCGCAAACCTCGATAAGGGAATTAAACAATTTTTCCTCTTGAATTTTCGCAGTCGTCACCAACACCACGAGGGACATCAATGGAACTGAGATTCTTGGTTGTCCAAGCACCCAAGAATGGTGTCGGACAACGCCGCGTATGACGGTGACCCAATTTTTCATCGGTTACGGATTCACAACCGTCGGTTATCCGGTTGGCGTTACGCTCGTACAAACTATATTCAGCAAAGTCCTCGGACCCCGTCCCCAGGGTCTGTGGATGGGAATAATGACGGGAGCCGGTTGCGCATCGAGGGTCATGGGACCGGTATTCGTTGGCCTGATTTACACGCGTTGGGGAACCTATCATACCTTCGGTATAACTGGCTTTACCCTCGTCGTTGCGATGATCTGGCTTCAATTAGTCTACAAAAGGCTCACGCCCCAGACCATCGACTCCATGGAAACTCAGCGGATTAAGAACGGTGTTAAATTGGACGTTGAGATTCCTCTCGTGGCGGATTCGATGCACAATGATTCGCATCAGAAGGAAATTGAGATGGAAAATATGAATGGCAGCACGAAGCAAATGGCAGAATGACAAGCACCGAAGCATATACACGATGTTGAATTTTCGTACTGTACATCGCAAAGAAAATTCAAAAGAATCGCAACGTTTGTCATTTTTTTGGATTAAGAATTGTGGCAAATTTTTGCCGGCTTGCGAGAGATTAATTATTCGTGTACAAATATAATATGTACATAGATATGAATAAATTCGTAAGAAATTTTCAGACACTTGGGTGATGGCAAGTTTGATTTTACAACGGACAATAAAAAGTTTTTTTAAATATTCACGCTATCGTTTTTTTTTTTTTTTTTTTCCTTTCGCCTCGTTGATTTTTTTTCTGCATTTATTACACGATAAATCGGTATTGTGAAAGTTTTTCGGCAAAAAAGAAGTAAAGCGAGAACGATTGATGGTTCGAAACGGCGCGGTTATGCCAGGTAAACGATGAAGATAAGAAGAAAGAAAAGAACCCCGTGAAAGAATCGGATGGAAAAGTGCGGATGTTGTTATAAACGGTCGATGCATACATATATATATATATATATGTGTGTATGTATATGCGGTCCCGCGAGTTCTTTCACACTCGAGGAGTCGCTTTTTCTATTGAAAGGTAACTGCGAAACACACCGTCAGCGCGATATCATCATCCGCTATTGCAAGGACGAGCTATATATACCGTTGCTCTCGCTTCTGCGTATTCATGCATAGAGAAGTTGGTGCGAATTTGGACCACCATTCTACTTTGAAGAAAAATAAAAATTCTCCATGACCAGATAAATCAATGATCCATTCCAGTCAGAAGGATCGTTCCAAAGCCCAGATTTTAAAATTTTTATGAATCTTGGGCGCTTCTTCTAATTTCTCGGCGAGAAATCCCATGCAGATTCACTCTTGCTCCAATTTTTTACCTTTCTCACGCATACACGCACGTGTGCGCTCGTCTCTCTTTCACGCATTGTCGATATTTCGTGTCCCTGAAGCCATTCTTACACTCTCCGGCCCCCAAAACTTTCACACAAATCTTGTTTTACTATTTTCAATATAAAAAAAATTGTCCCAAAAAACAAATGAATAACCAATTATTCGTGGATTGAATCATCAACGAATGCGGCGAGTTCGGACATAACGGGAAAACTGTATCAATCGAATCAATGGAAGGTTTTGGTTGGCCGGATGTTACGATCTCAAAAAGTTTTTTCATCGATCAAATCGAATATTCCTTATAGAGTCGCATTCTCTACATAAACCACAAAGCAGGCAGCCCCCCTGCATGCCACTAAATGGCATCATGGATCCTATGAAAAACGCCGAATTTTCACCAAATCTCTCAGGGTGCTGGCAACAATTCGTCTGTGCTTTTAAAAGGTGGCTCATCGGTGAATTAAAAAACCGATTATACGAATGAAACTTCGGGTGAGTGTTATCCAAGATGCAATGAACACTCTCTCAAAATTTCAGGGTATGTTGCCAGGCAAATTATTGCGAACGAGTAATTTCAAATTACCTATTTTAACATGTGTCTTGTGACAGTTGATTCCATTTTCACCGGAAGTGACATGATACCTTTTGACAAAGACGAGAGATCTTATTCAAATTTTGAGTATTGAAAGATGAAATCGTGAACTTTCCGATTGGTATTTAAAAAATTGTGTCTTGACAGGGATTTTCCAGAGAAATTTAATCGCGAAAGTCATCGTGTGTGCAAATCTCGGATACAATATACATATATGTCTGTCATTCTGCACGCGAGGAAACATATTAATATCAGCTAATTGTTTTTGACTTGATCGCTTCTGACAGCGTTAAATACTTTTGTCAGTCGAGACTTTATTTATAATATTATTTATAATAAATTATGGATAAAATATCACGGGAAACGTCATCGAAATTCATACATTTTATTTAGACAGAGTATTTAGAAAATATTATGATAGGTTTTATGATTTTTTTTCACCTCACGATTTTTGACTAGTTTTGTCACTAATGGGCCTCCTTAAAATGATTTATCTCCAAATCACACACACACACACACACACACACACACGCACACAGTGAAGGTGGGTCTTATCGCGTGCCCGCAGTCAAACTAGGACCTACTTTCACGTGCACGTTGTTATCGCTATTCAATGCCCGTGAAAACGTTTTTAACATCCCTATATATTTTTTTTTTTCCATTTTCTCTGTGGATTTGGTCCACGGAGCACTGTGAATGCATTGTGCGGGATAACTTGTGGCAATGCGGTGCGACCGCAAGTTTCGCACCTGCATAACATGAACGATCTCGCACCATATTATTATTAACAACATGAATACCGAATCGTCGAATCTTATTTCTCTCACGTGTCCTCTATAGTCATTAATGCCTGATCACCATTCGCGTTGTTAGGATTATTTTTCTTCCTCAAACTGAGAGACGGGGTCCATATACTTTTCGCACGATTTATGAACCGATTTAATTACGAAAAAGTAAGACAATGGGGATCTTTAGGGCAAGGAGAAACGGTCATGCTGTATTATTGGCCTCTCTTATTAACACGGTCCTTGAGTCCCCTCCGCTAGCGTCCGAGACTGTGAAAACGCACACATACTCCCCGCGGTTCTATAGTTTTACCACCGCGAAGGAGGAGGATATTTTCTCGTGAAATATTAACGGTCGGGCATCGGAACGAGAAACGTTTGCGGATAATCCTCTGTCGTTGAACGAAGAGATTCGCGTATATAATACGTGACATCATGAAAATCGTCGCCATGTTCGTTTCATTTTTATGTAAGAACAAAGTATCATCGAGTAAAAATCGTCAAAAAAAAATGGAATATATTATCTGAATTCTCAATTTTCTCACGAGGTAAGAGTAATGGTTTTTTTTTTTTTTTTTTGCTAATTTCCGATGCAGACTTCGTTGATCCGACACGAGGTCAGAGTGAAGTGGACAGTGAGACTAAAGTTACGAGAGATTCCGGATGGTGGTCGAGAAGGATAACGAAAATCAATGGCAGAGGAGAACATCGAATTGGCCTGCCGAGCGAAGATAACCGGCAAAGACAGGCCGGAAGATGGGAGAAAAAGACGATTATTCGAGATTCGAGCAGACGACCTCGTCCATTCGCATCGGTATTATCATCCAATGCGGAAACACGATTTCAAGATCATTTCGAGTCACAGAGAGAGCATCTTCGTAGCGGCAAAGTGTCTCCGTTAACCGTGGATCTGAACGTTTCACAGGCCCCATCACCGATTTTACTGCCACCTTTCGCCACACCTTCGCCCGTATATCGTATCAATATTTTCGCCGAGAATGCAACGTTGACGCCGCAATGGAACGATGAATCATCGTTGAACGCGGGAAAGTCGACTACGCGGTTGGCGCTCGAGCGAATAAAAATCTACGAAATTACAACATCGAATCCGGCGAACAACGAAACGATCGAAAGCAAACCGAGTCACGTTGATGATTCATCGAAATCATCGAACGCCAACGATGAAAACATTCGTTGGATGAGCTTTGCCCGGGATTCATACGTCAGTAATGGAACAAAGCAGAGAAACAATGACGAGTCCGACGTGAGAACGGATGCAAAGAATGATGTCGATTCATTTTATATTAATGCGAAGCCGGGTAATGCGATGAGGACGAGCAGCTTCAAGCCGGCTACGAACGGAAGTAATTTTATCAAGAGCGATCGGGGCGAGGAGAGGTATCGGGACGATTTTCCGAATGAAAATGTCTTGATGAGAAAACGAACGTTCGCGCGAACCGGTAGATACGACTGGCGAAGACGAAGCGGACAACGTTCCAATTATCAGAGATTCAGAAGTGGTGAGTTTAGGCTTTTTTCTTCACAGTCAGAGAAATATACTCTTTGGAAGATCATATTATAAAAATATTAACAGTCCCGATTGTTCGAGCTTGTATCGAAGATTTTTTGCACAAACGATTGAAAAAATTGCTTCGACGCGACGATTATGTGTACCGTGAATTAAGTTACGCCCTAATCTTTGGTCAGTGCAAGTTATCAATGAAGCGATTACGAACGAAACAAAAAAAATCATTAGATACGAACGAGGAAGTCGGTTCTGTGCCCGGTTTGCCTGGTCGTGACTACCCGATTCATCAGGAGCACACTCATCATCGTTTGCGTAACGTAGCCGAGAGATTTCCATGTCCCAGGACTCCAAAAACTCAAGTATACTTGGCCGATCGAGCCTCGCGTTGTCAGGTAACGAAAGACAAAAACGAACGTCGTCTATCACGAAAAATTATATCCTCCCCGAGTATATAATCAACGAATACGATAAATACGAATCATATTGAATGAACTTTCAGATATTCTATGTCTGTTACGGATCAAAGACAGGCGTCCCAATGGTATGTCCAAACGGGACGCTCTTCAGTGAATCTCTTCGAGTCTGCGACTGGTGGTACAACGTTGCGTGTTAAGAAAAAAACAAAAAAAAAACAACAACAACAACCGACGCACAAGCAAAAGCTTCTTTGTATACTCGATTCATCATTGTCATCGTGTCTTATCACCGGTTTGATTAAATGCTCGGCGAACTTACTAACAAAGACGACCAAGATTTTTTTCCCCGCTCGAACGATCGACTCTTTCGCGTGATATTAAACTCGCCATTGCTAAATCAAATCATTCTTCGCGGGATCTTTTGTTCCCTCTGTTTCTTCGATCAACGCGCAACCTTCTCCAGCGATACTGTCCACCCTTCTGAGCCGCAACAGAGAGGGGAAGACACCGGGAATGGGGAATTGCGATTGCACCAAAGGGACTAGGATATGCTTGAGTATCCATCCCCTCGTGTGGGGATGACGGCAAATACGATGTATGTATATGCCGAGCTAGGCAGCGCATCCTTTTACAATCTCAGACGTGGAATATCTATAATGCATGCCAGTCGGTATAGATGAAGGGTATGTCGAACACGTCGTCCCCTCCTATATTGTATGTATGTATATATATATATATATATATATATATATATATATATGGGGTTGTACATTAAAAAAGATACATGATCTGAAATATCCTCAACAGCATCGGACCTCGTACTACATTGCTCTTTTCCACGTTCTATATGCATCCAGAACTGGCAGTGCAGAGAATATGGGGCGAGGGGTCGCCCATCAATGAGTCACACGTTTAAACGGCATTACGAATCGTGAATCTCTCGCGCCACAGGCCCGTTGAATTCATTTATTTATAATACGCGTTACGGGCCTCTTCGCTACGGAAACTTCTCAGCTATGTATTATATATATATATCTCTATATACATTTGAGAAATAAGGGTGGCGAAGCCTATCTACGCAAAAGGGGCCAACTGAAGTCATGGCTAATATATATTGCCACAACAAACCCTACGGATACACACACACATATATATATATATATATATAATGCAAGCGACATCTATAGGTGCCTATTTTGTGCTTTGTATATGGTTCCCATATACGCGCACAAGTGTGCTATGCGTAAGCTTATTCCACGCTCGTGATAAGTCATTTCGATCTTATCTATAATTTATAACGCATCACGCCTATCCGCCAAGATAAACTTCCACCCAAAACTCGTCGGAGCTAATTATCCAGAATTCGTCCCGCAAGATTTTCGACAAATATACGAGAGATAGACAAAGGGAGAGTGATACAACAGCGGAACCCTCCGACCGTACGACAGGAAAAACTCCGACGAGTACTACGCACCGCAACGACACGTGATCAAAATATTCGTTTATCCCGATTACAAGGGTATGAATAATTATGCCATGACATTCGAAATAGTTCTTTCTTTTCTTTTTTTCTTTACTCGGAATTAAAACTTTGTGAACAATGAGCATACGTTGAAGAAGACCGATGAAAGTTTCGAGAATCCGATCAAACGAGTGACAAAAGTGTACATTTTGCCTTTGGATGAATCAATGGAAATATGTCCGTAACTGGATTCATCGAATTCCAAAAGTATTCCATCGGTCTTTTTTTTTTTCAAAGGCCACGTATCCCCATGATGGATCTCACGGTCGATGCTCGACAACGTTGAGAGAAAAAAAAAAAAAGAAGGTTTCCAGTCTCAAAGTTGGTAAAAATCCTAGCATGGGTTTTTTTTTTTTGGTCAGTCCTTCGCAGCCACATATGCGATCGTGCCGAAACTCGTCACACAGCTCTTTGCTCGAAACAACAACAACACACCGGAGGGGAAGAGCCTACGAAATCCCCTGTCTGTTTTTTTTTGCCCATTTTTTTTTTTTTCTACGGTTAACCATGCAAAATTGATCCGCAATATGCGAAGCCTCTTCTTTTTGGATGTATGTAAGAAGTAAAACGACCGAATGATGTGCACGCCACGGTTGGTATAATGTATGCTGTGCATGGGTCACGCACCCGTGAAGCATATATTGAGGGAAGTTGTGACAGTGCGCGCGTCGAGATAGGGAGTCGACGATTTATGAAAGATCGCGGTAAATTCTATACGAATGTATATAGCGGGGACAATGGCGAATGGTAGGGGGGGCCGCGTTGCTACCTACTTTTATAATGGAAAGTGCGAAGGAAGTTTTTCGTTGTGCACGTTATGTGGTATAACCACGAGAGTCGCGATATGCTCTCTCGAGACAAAATTCGCATTACATTGCAAGTCACGAAATATGCGGCATCTCCCGCGCTACAGTCCGACCTCCCAATAAGAAACCAAAAGCCCCCAAGGGGAAGAGTTTTTCCTAGAATTCGGATACCCCCACCAGGCGCGCGCTCCGCACTCACTACCTCTGTCTGTCTCTCTCACTCTTTTCCCCATGCGATCCTCTCGATAAGAAACTCTCGAAAGAGTTCCAATTTGTTTACATCGTCCACGCAAAAACACACACACTCGCGCACGCACGCACACATTAAATTACACTACAATGTTAACTCTATTTTGCCCGAATAATCTCTCCCAGGCTGGTTTCTTCACCAGAGGTTCGCGCACAAAATTCTCGAGCTCGGAGCTCGAGTCGTAGTGGGGGGAAGTGCTTGAGCGCGAAACTGGGGAAGGTTTCTTATTGCCGGGTTTCTTATTCGGAGGTCGGACTGTATATCGATGTGAAACTTGCGGGAGAATCAAAACGAGGGAATTCTCTCTCTCTCTCTCTCTCTCTCCTCACCAAACGGTATGGGACAGCATGAAGAATTTTCGTATTTTCCAATTTCAAAACTTTACCAACTCATATTCGTTCTCGCATCGATCATATAGATCGGGAGAGAGTTTCGATGCTCGCGGCGAATTAAGGAGGTTCTTAACCCAGAGAAAAACGGTAAGAATGATTTAAAAAATTTGAGGGGAGGTTCGTGCTGATACTAGTAATGGACCGTAATTATTTCAGATTTTTTGGACAACGTGGTTGAGGAGAAAAAAAAAACACATCAAATATGCCGCTTATACGTGGGCTCTTATGGGAAAAGTATTCGAAGCTACGATTGGAGATAATTTTAGGAGTGAAAAAACGGTAACATTTCCCCGAAGAACCGCTTAAACGACAGATCAGATCTATCATAGATGTAATTTGCCTGTAAAGAAAGTTTTTCACGGTGCCGATTGTGAAATATACTTTTTTAAACAGAATTGAGCGTGAGTAATGGCAAATTAATAAAATGAAAAGGTATATTTGGTGAAACAAATGCCGAACTGCCCCGCACGTCGCCCGCGCCGCGCCATGACGTTCCCCTTGCCTCATCCAATTCCTTTTAAAACCGGACGAATGAATTGACGACCAAACGACGATCGATGGCCATTGGTTGAAAAAAAAATATTAAAATCTCTGATTTTCATGGAAATTCTATTTCGTTTTGGGATCTCATTCGAAATTTCGTCATCTCTTGATGTCGAAACTTCCGGAAAAAGAGTAAAAACCTGTACGTCCCATCCGATAGTTTACCGCATGCAAGTTTGTCTTGCAGGTTTTCGTTTATTTGTTCTTCGCTTTTCGAGAGACTTTTTTTTTTTTAGAGAGCTAACGTACCAGCAGTTATTTCTCTTACCGTCCGTCGAAATTAGTGTCCGAGGAAGTACAGGCAGCGCCATCGGTGTTTATTCTCTTTGATTCTCCGGCTCTCGGCCGATCCGAGGAAGTAACTTTTCGAGGCGACAGAGATCTCCAGGCTCTTTACGATCTCCGAGATGCTTCTCTCGTTTTTTTTTTTTTCTTCTTTTTTCGTTTGCCCTTCACTCGAGCAAGAGCGACGACCCGCCGCGAGCTTTCTCACGTGCTCCGCGCGCGCTCTTCTTTCGAGCTGATCTTGTGTAATTGTAATATATTCCATACAATCGACTGTGACGCTCGAGAAAACGATATTCCATTGCGGATTCATGGAAAATGAATTTCAGACGATTAAGGCTTGGTGAGACTCGCTCCTAACACTGGTCTACACGGTGTAAAGTTCCTGCGGATGACGTGATGTCTTCATATCCTTCTATAGAAGAAAAAAAAGGCGTCCATGGGTCTATATATATATATTATACAGGCGTAATAAAACGCGTCTCTCTGTTATCGAACATCGCAATATTACGTGTAATACTGCGCAAAGTTTTTAACGGGCGTGACAAAAGTTTCAAGAATATTTTTTTATTGGAGGTATAATTGCTGCAAAAACTTGACTGAAAGATATATGACAGAAAATTGTCCACAAGTGTGGAATGAAAAGACTCGATGGACAATATTGGGAGAATAAAGAATGTCCTTTGGATATAACGACCCGCTACGATTATCGAAGAAATTATCGAAAATATCGGCGAGAGAAATTATCTTTAGATGAGAATGATGAAGAATAGAAAAATGAAAGATATATCAGTCTAGACGAATCATTTTTAGAATAAATATATGGTACGGTAGCCGGGTTATTCGGCTATAAATTTCTAACATCGGAGTTATCATTAACTCTCACCGTTGAACTTACTGTTATTATTTATTATTTCTTGTCGTGCTAATGGTCATATATTCCATCTGCTCTATGCTATTCTGCCCTAAACGCGAAAATCTTCTTTAGTCTCATCATTACGATAATGTAGAGAGAAGAAGAAAAAACTGAAATTTTTGGAATTTTTAATTCGAGCAAAAGTCAATTTTGTTAGGATAATTTTTTATGTAAATTTAAGCATTTCGTCGATGAGCTTAATATGTTACTCAGTATTCTGTTCCAAAGAAACCTTCAGCGATGCAACTGCGTCAATCGAGAACTGTAACGACAGTTGAAAAATTGTTTCCACAATTTTTCAAAGGTAAACTAATCCTAATTGAGATGAGTCAGGCTTGAAAATCGACATTAAATGGATTTACAAAAATGTATAACAATAAATTTACCGACCAGTAATTAGGTTATCAAAATTAAAAAAAAAAATTCACGGATTTTACTTTGAGAAAAAAAAAAAAAAAAAACTGCGCAAAAAATACTGAGCGGGTAATTGGGAGTATAAATGAATTTTTTTTTATTTAAAAATCTGGTAGTTTAGGAAAAAACATTTAGTACGTATTTTTTATTTTTTTATTTGAATAAAAATTGCCGTTAATATAACAAATTGAAAAATATAAAATTATGACGTCACACATGTTACGCTATATCTATATATATATATATCAAAATCCGTGAAATTAAATTGCCTATAACAGGTGCATCTGTCATTTTTAACAAAAAATAAAAAATACGTCCTCATTATTTTTACTTACCCTACATTATGCGCCCCAATGATTGAAAAAAAAAAAAATTTCATTCATACTCCTAATTGTGAAATCCAGGGCTATCCATTGTTATTTTATTAATTATTTTTCGGTAGATCTTGTTTAGTCTGGGGCCATCGTCACTGGCATCATAATCGTACTTTTAAACATTGCGAAAACAATTTTATCGTCTGAGCAGCCTACCTGAAACACGATACTTCGGATCGTGCGAGTGCGTGCGTGGTTTTTTCTTTATCATGCGTTGAAATGCTAATAACTGGGATAGCGTAATCTCAGGTAAAGGCTCGAGCCACTTGTCATGTACGCGTGATCAGCCAATGCGTGTTTCATCAATCCTTTATCCCTTATAATACGAGTCGTATATAATTATAATACGAGTCGTGCATATAATATAATATGTACCTACACCGTACACTACCAGCAAAAAGTTTGGATAAATTTTGCAAGGATATTTTTGTGCCCGCGAATTTCGTCACGTGCGGGAATGAAATCGTCGAGGACGAGTTTGTTGGAATATTTGCCAAAATCAGCAAAACTCAAGTATACAAAAACAAAGTGCGATGAAGTTTAACTGATGATATAGTTACAAGCGAGAGTTTGTACCGCAAGATCAACCGGCTTGAAATCTGAACGAAGACCATCGATATAATTTCTCGATCACCACCTAGATCTAGAGTAATTTTTCCATGGTCCTTAGACGAGAGCAGCTGCTTGGTCAACGAGCAGGGTCAAAGACTCTAAATTGCGACATTTCTGTACTTTGCGTTCTCGCAGGCAGCCCTGTCGCAATCATACGAAAAAAACTTTTAACCTTATTTCCAATTATTGCAAAATTGTTGTGCTTGCCATTTCAACATTCGCATTCGCAAATATGTTGCAAGCGTTATGCCAAAATGTATTATTTGGGGCACAATAATATCTTTAATTTTTAATAATCTGTTTAAACAGCAGGTATTGTATCAAAAATTTGTGAGATTCAAGCAATTTTTGTTTCATTCGAGTTATTTGACGTTCTATTGTAATAATTCATTGATCGGATATGCATTTGTCAATGCACCTGTAATTTTTTAAAGGCTGTTTAATAATTTTTTGTCAAAAACATGAGTTTCGCGTAATTTTTGTTGTAATTTGAACCGTCTGGGATTTCTTTCATTATAAATTATTCAATTTAATCGAAATTTCAATGAAATTTATTTAATGCTTTATCAAAACTTTTCGTCGCATATGTATGCAATATAGAGTTGCCACAAAAAAGTAAAAAAATTCCCTGACTTTTTCCTGACTTTTCGCTGAAAAAAATTCCCAACATTGCCTAACTGAAATCTGAATAGAATATGAGCTTATTATATTAATTATAAAACCAATGAGTATTTTTAAAACTCGATAAAATAGGTTTTGAAAAAAATTTTCATTTGTTTAATGCCCTAGGTATATAATGTAGTTATCTACATTATATAAAGATCTTGCAACCGCCGCCTTGTACAAGAATGAAGGTACGATTATATGAGCACCGCAAATGCGGGGTAACATTTGGAGAGGAAGTTGACGAATGTTCGAATGAAGAAAAATTGTTAGAATCGACGAAAAAATAATTTTTTTATCGCAATGTTTTTTTTTTTCTTATTAATTTGATATTAAATTTATCGATAATATCGGAAAAGTAGTAATTTATTCAAAATATATTATGAATTTTAATTAAACTTGATCCGAAATGCCCAACAGATTCGTCATCAGCGGAAGAAAATACGTCAATGCAGGGTCCTATGTGAAATTTTGAAACAAGATTTTTCGAATTTTTGCGAAAAATGAAAGAGTTTACTAGAATTACTGTAACTTCGCTTCCCGAAGGGGATGAAACTTTGCTCGGTGCTTGTTAACTCTTCGCTATCGTTTCAGCTTTAAAATGCCGTCTGGTTCATCGAACTACGATTTTTTTAATCGATTTTTTACAAATTTTCAAAGTCGGACCATCGATTTTCGTAAATTTTTCCCCTTTGGACTCAAATTCATCGATTTTCAAATTGCTTTTTTTGGATAGAAAAAAAAATTAAGATCTCGCAACGAATCAATCGACATTCTCCGAGTCTACTTCCGGGCTTTTCAAAACACCCCATGATAAGCCCAAAATCCGTCAATCCGGAGCAAGATATTATGGGCATTTGAAATTTCGTTATTTTCAAGTTTTCGAAAAAGTGAGCAAAAATTGGAGAATATATATTTTTTTTTGTTCGTATTTCTCACTATTTTCAGATTTCAGGCGATCGGAAATTTTCCGCTGATTATATGAATCCGATCGAATGTTTTCCTGAAGCCCAAAAATTCGATACGAAGACGTCAAAAAAGTAAAAAAAAATATATATATTTTTTGAATCAACAAGAGTAAGAAAAATCTTTCAAGTCAACCAAAGTGCCTTGATGCGGATGCAAATGAAAATTTTTAAGAACAAATCAGCGTTCATCTTTTAGTTGACCGAAGAATTCGAATTTACAAATTTTTCCCTGGCCAAATGAAAAATTCCCTGACATTTCCCTGTTTCCCTGAACGATTTTAAAATGCCCTGAAATTTCCAGGTTTTCCTGGTTTTTCCCTGACCGTGGCCACCCTGCGTATATATACAGTTCTCTCAGCGGACAATTTTGTCGATAAGAAAAATTATTTGAAACTATGAAAATTGACACGAGCCAACGGTATACAGGAATGCCTTTTTAATCCGGAAAAATCTAATTATCATCATTATGATTGTTTCGGTAGCTAGCTCGTCTGGTATAGAGAATGATGGATTTATTTCCACGTTGAGAGAATCACCCGAGGCTACTCTCGTCCGCGGCAATGAATGGACTCTCGCTTATTTTTTTTTTTTTTTTTTTCCCTCGCTCTCCATCGCTCGCAGTGTTATTATCCCTCCGGATAGTGAATAAGGCCAAATGGCTCAACGCATTGCTTCACGTTCGAATTTGGTGTCTTTAATGGTACTTTAAAAACGTTGAATCACGGACATTTGGGTAATTACCCTCGCTTACGCATACGTAAAACATCCGCTGAGAAAAAGAAATGCCTCCGACGGTGTGTCCCGAGATAGTTTGGATTTTGTGAAATCGTTTTGTCAAAATTTTGTCAAAACACATTTTAATTCGATTGAAAAAAAAAAAAAAACGAGTTTTTTCCTTTACTGAAGCATCTCCGAACACTAAGCACATATTTTCTCTTACTCGAAGATTCGATTCTTTCGTTGACGTTTCAGGCATTTTCGCACAGATACTTTTTTTTTCTTTTCGTGCCAATACAATTAGAAATTTTTCGAAATTCCGAATCACGAGCTTATGCAGGATGAATTGATTCCAAATAAATAAATAAAAATATAAATGAAAAGAGATTATTGCGAAATTAATTTTTAATTTGGAATTAGTTTTCGATCGAATATCTCCGGGGTAATGGACGAAAAAGAAATTTTTGTGTAAAATGGTAGAATTGTCTAGTAGGAACCAGAGAATACGGAATGCATATATATATATATATATATACGAATAAGGTTTGTCTGTGATATTAAGGGGGGAAAACGTGTGGTGGACGCAACAGGCGGCAATCGGGATTTGCATTCAAGAGGGGGGGGCACACTTTGTCTCCCCGATAATTGATCCAATTACGAAGGGTTCTCTTGGACGCGCCAGAGAGGGATTTCTCTCGTGGTCAGGTCACCTCGAGGCCTTCGGTCCAGGGTTCGGGTCTTTCGTACGATATGCTCTGGGCTGGTTTCGCCCGGCATAGTCCCTTGTTCATATATATATATATATATATATATATACTCCGTCAGACCCATGTTATGAGCCAACTCGACCGAGAGAAAATATACCATGTCCCAGCTCCTCCTACAGCTGCATCATTCAGGTATTTTTGCCTTATTTTCATTTCGCTCTTTTTTTTTTTTCTTCTTCAATTTTTGGGAATTCGAAACGCACGGGCTTATCCCCTTTCATCCATCGCGTGTGTCACTCAGTCTCGCGTACCTGGCTCTCCGAAAAGAAGAAAAATAACGAAAATAGAATTCAACTCAGCATTTCCCATTAAAATTTCATTCGTTGAAAGGAAAATTTTAACGAAAACGCTGCACACACGAGTCAAATTTTACGAGAGGATAATTCTTCTTGTTTTTGTTTTCCAACGTTGAAAATTGCACGGAGTTTTGAAAACTGCGTTGGTTCAGTGGAAAACAATCGAGTAAATTATTATTTTTTTTTTTTTTTCTAACATGTACGTTCCAAGTTTCTGTGTCGAGGTTGTATAGCGACAATATTATTCGAAAAACTCAAAATGCCTATAAAATTGGGGTCGCACTAATGCATTTTTAATTTAAAAAATTACGTTCAACGATGAAGACGAAGCGTTTTACTCGTGTGAAAAATTGCAGTATTGTGGCTAAATACCCGAATTATGGATGACTGAATTTTGGCACATTGAAAGCACGAGGAAATGAATATTTAATGGTAACAAAATGCTTCCCTTGCCTTCATGAGGAAGCAAAAGTAAGGCAATTCCAGGAGAACGTCAAAATTGCTGACGTCCTCGACGAAAAAAAAAAAAAAAAAAAAAACAAAAAACCGTTTCATTTTACGTGAAATTTCCCATATATATGACCAGGCTATACCAGAATTTGAATTTTCACCTGGCACCAGTGTATTTTTCTGGAAAATATATCTACATGTAATACATACAATGTATATTTGTTTTCTGCGAACTCACCTCGAATTATAGGCACATCCAAATACACTCTGGATGAATATTGAAGAGATTGCGAAATCAGCGTCAACGAAAATTCGCCGAAATTGTACGAGAAAAAGGCAGGTGCACTGAAAAATAAACAAAAATATATATAAATAATATGCATCATGAGATACAATTTTGGGCAACGAAAAGTAATACACTTTTGCATATAATTTTTTTTTTCTTTTCTTTTCATTCGCGGAATTCCATGCGCATAGGGACATGTTACGGTTTTTCGTTAATAAAACATGAAATTATAATCGCCAGAACGTATAGTTCGAATGCGTGACTAAAGTGAGTTGAAATTCGAGAGTCCGGATCACGATTTAAGTACTACCTTAACGAGACTTTAATGGATATCCCCGATTTCGGTCTTGAGTTATGAAAAACACGCTACGTCATCGAATACCAACAAAACTATATGTATATATACGTAATATATGTACGAACATCCGTAAAAGGAATTTTTCAAGATTTTTGCCCGAGAATTTTTCCCCTTGGAGGGTTCATCCAGCTCGAGCATTATGTACGAGAAAATCTGAATTCCGGAATGCCAAGTCTTTTCGTTGTATACTGCCCCAAATAACCCAGTTTTACATGTTGTTGTATTACTTCATGTGCACACACACACACACACCCACACACACACACACACACACACACACACACACACACATGTATAGACATCGGGAAAAAAAGAAATAAGAATAGGTGAGCATACGAAAAATAAGTGAAAGCTAGTTCGAAAGAAAACTTGGAAAAAAAAGAAGCTTTTTCTCTGACATTGTAGATATATACTTACAGACAGCGGTTGAGCAGTGGCGAATCTCTCGTTGCCGGTTTGCCCGATGAGCAAAGTACGTGAAAAGAAAATCCTTTGGTCAGAGGGATAGGGGAGAGAGATTTGTGCGAAAAAAAAGCCAAACGAAAACTCAACCAAAGAGAGAAAGAGAAAGAAATAAAGAAAAAGAGAGAGAGAGAGAGTCAAGAGTCTAAGAGGGCAATGGAGCTTAGTAATCCGCAATGTAGTACTACGTATTTTTCGATTAAATTTAACATCAAACCGAGGCGAAAGCACAAGAAGAGAAGAATAAGAAGAAGAAAGATTCTGAAGGATTATCTATATGTACATACAAACACACACACACACACACACGAGAATATAAATATATATATGGCGTGGGTCATTGAACGAAGGATCGCGGTAATTCGTCGAGCGAGTTTTTGAGCGGCGTCTGTGCCGAGAGAAGCGAGATCGCGCGAGGGAACAAGTGGCCAAGAGGGAGGATTTCGAAGAGAGAGAGAGAGAGAGAGAGAGCGACGAGAAAGAGGAATTATTTTATACTTCTTTCTCGTATACACGTAAAGCGATGAAGCAGAAAACGAGAATGATGCCAAGAGTTTCTCTCGGTTGTATCCCTTGAATGAGAAGAAACTCCGGTGGATGAGCATTCGCTCGCAACGTTGTTTTTTCGATGATGCTCGCCTCGCCCGTGACAGCAGGCCCCTCTTGGATCCTGAAATATTTTTATTTATATTTATAATCGGATATATAGATTGTACGAATCGTATAATTTCCAAGTTGCCAGTAAATTTTCGGTCGTTTGAAGAAAAAAAAACGATAAAAAAAACAATTCTATTAGTATATATATTAAGGTGTTTCAAAAAAAAAAAAAAATTTGATTTTTCATGCTCCCACCCCTCAAAACTTGAGTTTTGATGGGAAAAAACATCCTCGCGAAGAGGGAGCTCTATATAGCTTGAGTGAAAACTGCTGCTCATTTGACGTTTCTGATTATAACAGCCAATTAACGTCTATGACGAACTTTTTGGAAGGAAAAATTTGAGACCATGGAGATCGTATTTCAAATAAAAAGAATCTTCAATTATTTAAAAGTTGTAAACGATATTGCTGAACGAAAAGTAGCTTTGGGTGCGGAATTTAATTCATTATTATTAACTAAGGATAGAGTTCAGGCGCAATATAGACTTTTAGTCGCTGATTTCCACCGAAAGACGTATGGCCACGTGTAAAAATGTGTCGTTGGCATCAATCTTTACCGAAAATAAATAAATGACATTTTGCGTTCTTTTTTTGCATAAAGTCATAGCGGAAAAATTGTTAAAGGTGAATAAATTTGCTTGTATACTATCTTCCCTGAGACTAGTGATTTCCTATTTCAGCAAGAGAATAAAGAACCATGGAGTACGTATTTGAGTCGAGAACAAAAATTATCGCGAAAAAAAAATTTCACCACGCACGAATTATCTATGACAATTTATAAACAATTTTTAATCGAAAAATTGTTGTCATGAATAAAATCGATCTAAATTTTTATTCAGAACACAATGGTGTGAGAAAAAAAATGTTCAACTTAATATTGTTTAGAATTTTTTATAAAAAATTAGAAATTAGGAATAGAAAAAAATTAATTCAATGAAATTCTTTTTTCTTCATCCAAAATACAATCCTCACGGTCTCAAATTTTTCCGTCCAAAAAGTTCGTCATAGACGTTAATGGGCTGTTATAATTAAAAACGTCCAATGAGCGGCAGCTTTCACTTAAGCTACAGAATTCCCTCTTCGCAAGGACGTTTTTTTTCTAACAAAACTCAAGTTTTGAGGGGTGGGAGCATGAAAAATCATTTTCTTTTTAAACACCCTAATGTACCTTAAATTTGACTGAGTACTAAGTTGTAAGGAGCAATTTAAGAAAGGTTTTTAATTTAATTAAATTCTAAAAACATTGATGATTCAAATAAAATAAAAATTTTAAAGAATTTTAATTTTACCCAGAAATTAATAAACCATATACTCATACACTAAGACCCTCTTCGCAAAGATGTTTTTTTCTAACAAAACTCAAGTTTTGAGGGGTGGGAGCATGAAAAATCAAAAAAAAATTTTAAACGTATTTTAAATATATATATATATTTACATTTAGTATAGTAATAACGTTCGAATTATCTTAATAATATATACGTTATTAGTTATATATTACTAATTACATATAAATTATATTCTCAAGCCTCATCTCGTATGAATTATCTTTCAATTGTCATGGATTTAACGTTGAGATACTTTGCAATCCTGCAATGCAGAATCATTTTGACCCTTAAACCTAAAATGTTTTTTTGATACCCTCATACACAAAAGGTGGATCCATTTTTGTCCGGCTCGTTTTCAACCAACTTAACGTATTATATAAAATCTATAAAAATTCATATACTATCTTTGAACCTTCCGCTACAACGCTATGAAAAAGAAAATCTGCAATAATTCTTTGCAATATCTTTTATATATATATATACATATATATATAATATATTTCACCGGATTCTCGACTTATTTCTTTTCCACCTTTTGAATTTAAGGACTCAGAATATATTTCACTGAATTGTATAAAATTCTCAAATTTCTCTTTGCAAAAATTCACATATATTCAGAAAATCTGACGAATTCATTGTACAAGGCAAGATAAACGTTTTTCATTGACCGTTTTGAAGTTTTATTTTTCCCCCTCAATTTATTACTGACCTCTCAAGGTTAACTCTTTTTTTCAAGCTTATAGCAGCCAACCTATAGCATATTCGCAATCCTCATTCATGCGCTGGCCCTCGCGCTGGCCACTAAAAAGACATTGTTGCTAATTTACCTTTGAATTGTTTCTTGGGATTATTATTACAAGGCATTTGACATCGAGCGAGCTGCCAAACTTTTTATGGCTTCAACAATTGCTCGTGCATTGGTAATAAATAATTTTTTTTGTCAACAAGAATGACGCTTTCTTGTGATTTTTAATTTTCTACGGATGCGAAACATTGACTTTTTCCTCGCTGGTTATAATTATATTTTTAAACAACATTATGCGCAATTTTTGATAAAAACAAACAAAAACAAACAAATGAGATGACTCAGTCAACGCGGAATGCCTCTTATACAAAATCAAGATTTTTTTAGTGTCTTGCGCATAGTTGATTTTTCTATCATATCTTATTTGTCGTATCGCTGAGTATTTACATTCTCATTGAAACAATTTTCCATAGATTTTCTCTATCCTTAGGTATATCTTTTTTTCATATCCCCATTTTTCATTTAACCTTTTTTTACATTCAACCTATATGCATCCTTGAATGCGGCTGAGGTGTGTAAATTATGATGTTGAAATTTGCATCGTTGGAATGCAACGAAAAAAGGTTTTTTTTTATTTTAAAAAAAAATCATTTTCAGTATTTCTGACGCTTTTCTGGCATATTTAGGCTTCGGATCATAAAAAAAAAACCGAAAAAAAGGTTTAAACGATTTTTGACTTTGAGACGATAGTGCGAAAATGATTTTAAAAAAATTTTTTTCGTTGCATTCCAACTATGCAAATTTCAACATCATGGTAAATTTATAAATTACTTACGGATATTTTTTCGCTGCCATCTGCTGGAAAATCATTCAAACGAGATGAGACAAGATTCGAGTTGGCGTCCGTATAACCTCTATGAGCGTATATCGATTGCCTCTCATTCCCGCGTTTTTTTTTTGTGTTTTTCCTCGGTTCTGTCGCTTCAGTATTGAAAAAAAAAAAAAAAAAATTGCACATCATAACCTCCCTTCGTGTTTACGAAATTTCATCGGATTTCTTTCGCGGATTCATGAATTCTATATCTCTTAAAATAACTTGTTTCTTTATCATATTTGCATGATGTAGACGAGCGAGAACGATGGAACAATGAATTGACGGAGAGAAAATTCGCGACGCTCGATCGTGAAAAACAAAACACATGTGGAACGGCGTTGTATCGCGCGCGAAGTCTCGATAACCAAGTTTTTTGACGATAACGATCAAATAAACGTATACGCATTTCGAAAATGCGATATTTCTCAGTTTATAATTCAGTGGACGCACGAACGAAAAATCTTATCGTATAATGAGCTTGGGGGCTCTTCTAGTCGCGCGTGCATGGATAAAGAAAAAAGTAAACAGTGAAATTAATGTGCGTGAGCGGTTCTTCTCAACTACTACTACCCCCCCCCCCCCCCCCCCTAAAGAACCACTTTCTTTGCACACGGCTGTTCGTCCGCGCCTCCTCGAGAGCTCATATTGTAGGCCATCCCACGGACGTGTATATAAAATAACTCTTCCTACTTTTTTTTAATCGCCTCGAGTCAAGACGCTAACGTTTCATCACCCTCGATGTGTAATTTCGATACAATTAAACGTCGAATGTGGATAAATAAAATGTATTAAAGGTGTATAATTTACCTGGTCGCTTTTACTGCAAACCGCGATGTCCTCGACTCGTTGAGTCCAGCAGGCTTAGGGTTGTGCATTTCGTTTCGACGTATCCGCGAGACAAAGAACCGAACAATTTCCGTTGGCGAATTGTGCTATCGAAACAAAAAACTTCGTGCTTCGGATATTTCCGGAATCACCGAAGATTTTCCGAAGCGCGTCGTTGTTATCGTTATTATTGTTGCTATTGTAAAGACAAAGATGGCCGTTCATCAGTGCAGCGAGAGCGTCGCGGTTTGTATTCTTTTGTTTCTATTTTTTGTTCAATCGTTTATATCGATGATGGTATATTGAATGTACAAATATCGTGAATATGCGAAAGAAAAGAGTTAAAATGACACGGGGCAACGGGGAGAGCACGAGAAGATACGTATCTTCGATTGGTATACGTTTTGCGACGTATGTTTTTTTTTTTTTTTTCACGTCCAAGCTAGCGTCCGAAAATTGTCGTGGACAACGTCACGGGGGATGAGGCGGGGGAGACGCGTTTTTTCACCGTGTCGAACGGCTTTTTCTTAGCGACCGATCGACAATAAAAGTACATATAACGGAAATTTTGTTGTTCCTTTCGAGTCTGCATCTACTGAATATTGTGAATTTATTGAAAAATCGACATTTTTTTTCTCATTTTTATGATAAATAACTTGATGGCTTTGAGAACAATTAATCCCTGTGCGACGTAAAAAAAATTCCATTGTTGCAAGCTCGCGGAATTGACGTGATCTCGAATAAAAAAAAAAGTATTTTTTTTTTACATAATAATTATTTAATTTCGTAAAAAAGAAGTGCAATTCTTCAGAAAATTTGCGCGTTTGCATTCGGAAAAAAACAATTTATTTTGCATTGTTAATCCCTTCGACGCTCTCGCAACGCCATCTGACGGGTAAAAATCGTAAGTCTTTCACAAAATTTTACATTCCATAAAAAAAGAAAGTGAACGTTTTGTTAATTAAAAAATCACAAGTTTGATAAAATTTCCGTCATAAAATTCGCAATTCACGAATTGAAAAACGCCTGGAACGCGATAATCGAGAAAATTTTAAAACTTTTTTTTTATTTTCGTCGTGTCCATAACGTGTACCGTGTACCCCTCTTGTCGCGTCGTCATGTTGCACCCCGCGAGTGTATATATTTTTCATAAAATCATATCGTCCGTAAAATCATATGATGTATATAAAGATATGTCCCTCGAGGATTGGTACGAGAAAAAAAAACGTAAATCAATGAGCTGCCGGTGCTACGGAATGATAATTTATCGATATTTATCTTGCCGAATACCAACAAGAACAGTTTTGGTATTTGGAGGTTATGTTGCAACTTTTTCATGTTTCGCGCGCGCGCGTGTGTGTGTGTTTATGTGCGCGAGTTAAAAATTGAGTGAAGCGTGATGTGAATATCGAGAAGCTGATGTAGTAAAACAACAATCATGCCGAGAAATCAGCGACCCATCGAAGGTTATTCGAAGATTGAATTCTCGCTGCAAATTCCTCGTTTCGGTGCCTCGGCTCGGCGCGAGAAGGATCTTAGCGGGGGTATGCGAGGACAGTGAAAACAAAAACGTGAGTGTTCTTTGCCACAGATTACAAAATTTGTATGAAACAAAAAATTATCCCAATTACAGAAAAATATATTTCGTTAATTGGCGAATTCTCTATAAGCCTGTAAAAAATTTATTTTTCGGTGCTTTAAAATATCGTTTATATTATTATCTTCAATACTTTTGTTTTGAAAAAACAAATATGAACAATGCTCAATTGGCATTTACCTCGAATGTGCGTAATCGTTTCATCGATAAAACGGATATTCACGAAATATTTTAATAGAATATAATTTTTTTCGAATGAAATAAAATTTTATCGATTGGCCTATTATATTATATTATCTATGAAAAAGCATGTATATATGTATTAAAAAAATCAATTCTGTAGAAGATTGCAGGAAAAATAGCTAGAATGACTTTTAGAATGGTAGAACGATTTTTTTCAATATAGATTTAATTAAAATAAATTACATTCTTTTGATTCAGATAATCATACTTGTATAGTGAATAATATATTATATTCAATTGATATTACTTTTGGAAAAGTTTTAAAGTAAGGAGTGTAAATTCAAGTTGGCGGGACGCGAGAGGTTGAGCTTCAGCCGCCATCTTGGAAAAAACGTTTTATCAAATATTTCTTGAACCGTGCATCGTAAGACCAATATAGTAAAGACCTTCTCTGTAGATAATAAAATTCTCTACAAATTTCATATCAAACTTTTTCCTACATAGTGCATGATTTTTTATTCATAGTGCGGCGAACTTTTCCAAACAGTCAACGGTTGATGTAACAGTAAAAATGGCGATGTTTGGAAAATTTTACCGCCGCTATAAATAAAAAACCATGCACTATACAGAAAAAAGTTGACGATAAAAGTTGTAGAAAATTTTTTTATCTACAAAAAAAGTATCTACAATTTTTCTCATACGACGCACGGTTCACGAGATATTTGATAAAAAATGTTTTACAAGATGGCGCTAAAGCTCGACCCCCCGCGTCCCGCCAACTTAAATTTATTCTCCGGGGACACCCTTGGACCGGTTCCAAAAGCAAAATCAATTCTGTAGAAGATTGCATTATGAATCTACTTTTTTGGCTAGAATGTTTGGACTAATAAACAAGATGTAATATCAGTTATAGCTCAAGGTCGCGCGACATAGCGAGTACCCTGGGCTAAGAAAATTTAACATCATCATAAAACCTGTGAATTCCAACGAGCAATTCATTCGTATCCTGAAAAAAGAGCATATCAGAATATTAGAAAAAAAAAGCGAAATTAATTTTTTTTTGCCAGTATTTGCAAGAAAAAAGTTGACAATTTTTACATCTCATTCATGGGCCCTCTGTCGGATATTTATTTTCTCTCTGACCACGCATCCGTCTGTTATAGATGTGTATATACGTCATAAAATTTTCCAAAAATCAGGGTATGACGATACAATACATTTACTGCCCTTACCGAGTATATTGGCCCCGTAATGCTTTGTGCCCTCGATTGCACGCAATTTAAAGCATTTTTCCTTTGAACGCAAGTATTTCAAGAACCGCGCACCGTCCTGGAAAATCTTGAGCGAAAAATTTAGGCTATTCAAATTAAATTATCTGCAACAAAAATTTTTTTTTTTTAACTTGCCTCATCAGGTCAAAGCCGATTTTTCATAAAATCACTCATTTATTTTATACCCTTCGATAATCGTATAATTATTGTTTTTGTTTTTGTTTTTTTTTTAAATAAAAATAACGATACCTCGAAAATTCTTAAGCTACACGATTCCGAGTCCTGTACGCATTTTAACCAAGGGCAGAGAAAAATCACCAAAATTTCATTTCTCGTCATTATTGCTATCGATAATCTCGAAGGATCTTCTGGGGAAGCGAGTACAACTTATTAGTTTATCTGCACGCGAAGCTTGTTGCCATATAAAACGGGTGTAGAAGGATAGATAGAGAGAGAGAGAGAGAGAGAGAGGATATATACGGTAGAGGTCGTGCGTGGACTTGAATAGAGGTGCTCGAGTGTATATAATCAGTCGTGTCTGTAGTTGATGTACCTATATACATGTAAACTAAACGAGCTGTGCATCACGTTTTACAATGCTGGCTGACCGTTATTGAGCCGAAAGGGGGGGGGGGGGGTCTCTTTTCTGCAAAATAAATATGAAAAAAAAGAAAAAAAAAAAACAAAGAGTGCGAGAGCAAAGTTTCACGGTGTGCTGGATAGTAATAGGACATGTAAACGTTGCGACTGTGGCCTCATCTTTGTATACAAAGAATATCTATATAGTGCAATAAAGGCAACTATGCCTCTGTGTGTGAACGCATTTCGTATATTGCTACGTAATATAACGATGAGGTATATTGCCTAGATGAAATATACGTCGTTTGCTCGAACTACGAAGGCATCAGGCCCACCAGGCAACGAAGGCCAAATTTCAGCGAATAAAAATAATAAATATGAGAAAGTTTTGAAATTTTGTACATAACACCGTTCACAGTCGCGATTCGTCGATCTGCTTCGCGCTCGTCGTCAATTTACTCGGAAAATATTAGTTTTAAGAAAAACATTCATTCGATCTTTTTCATAGATAATTAAATGTTCTTCAATTTTCGTAACTATTATTTTTCTATAAAGTTGATAAATAATGAGTTATACGACAAAAACCATTGAAGGGAGGCAGCATCCTTTTATCCAAGATAGCGGTGACTCCCGGATCTTCGATTGTTCAGGACTTTCAACATACGTTCAATAGCAAGCCAGAATAAAAATTTTCACCGAATTCCAAAGTTTTATATTTATTATTTTCATTATTGCTTCGTTGCCGGGGTTAGTGATACTTGGGGAAAGGTAGAGAATCGGCACGAGAACCAAATGACGAAATGAGAGACCGAGAGTCCAACCAAGAGACCCAATAAGCCACACAGTTAGGATTGGAGGTAAGGGGGGTTTCACTAAAAGTCAGCAGCTCGAGAGATCAAAAAAGTCTCTTCCTCTCTCTCTCTCTCTCTCTCACACACACACACACACACACACACACAAGCCTCGCACGTGCGCCAATGCACGCCTTATGGCTGTAATACGGTCCAGTGAAGTATGTTGATGCGCTAGGCATCTTTCACAACAGCATATAGTAGAGGAGAGCACATGAGCAACAGCAGCAGGGCTGCTGCAAAGAGCCGCGCGTCGTGGCCCACACACGCACGTAGCTTTCTCCCCGGCGTACGTATGTATATAATATACGAAGAGAACGAGCCCGCGAGGTGGCGCGCGCGCACTCAGGGTATAATGTATCCGATGTGTAAATTTGCCTGTCAGCTGCTCAACGGTAGATTTATCGACACGCGATTTAGGAAAGAAAACATATGCACCGCGGACAGCACGCACCGATAAATTCTCACCTGCCTTGTCTTTTCGACGAGCTCGCGTAACAAGCCGCAAATTCTTCGAGTATCATCTTCTCGTTCTCTATAGATAATTTTACCCCCCAAAAAATACCACGCAAACGGGCAATACTATAACAAGTATAGAAGCCTAATGGAAAGAGAATTTTTGAGTAAAAAGTACTTATTTTCAAGCCCTGACTGCACTGCACAATAAAATGTTTTACCAAAAGTGTTGTTCAATATCTTTTTGTCACTTTTAACGCACTTGAACCTGTTTTATTTTTATGTGCTGCTTTCGATTGGGAAAAAAAAGATACACCCGTTCAAGAGTGTTTGTGAGCGACTACAGCGTATGAAAGATATAGGAAATAACACGTTTGGTAATACACGCTTCCATTTTACAGCGTGAATGTCAGGAATCTATCAGTCCATAACAGCCTATCAACAGCCACTTTTGGCTCTCGCACATATTTCACGAATGAATGGGCGAATAATCTGAAACAATTATGTAACAATTATCGAAAAGTAAGGGGCATTGAATGTTTCACAAGCAGAGATTTAATCGGTATAGTAATGAAAAAATTCATACAACAAAGAACCATTTAGCATTTCCCAAGATCGACTTCTGTCTTTATGACACGAGTGCTGCACGGCAATCAATCCAAAATAACAACAGTAATATTTCAATTATAGTAAAATTTAAATAACCATATGAAATAATATTAGGAGTCGAATTAACATGGACCGCTTGCACATGTAGGAACTTTAGCAATCGCTCTTATGGCTTCGGAAAAATTCCCTGTGCCAAAATTTATTCGCCTCTCGACGTGAAAGCAAGAATTCATGTTATGTCGAAGATCAAAACTCCTTCGGTATGCACGCAAGTATTGCGTAGTACATCTCGTAGATGATTGCGCAGATACGTCAGATTTCAATTTAAGGAGGTTCTTAACATCAAAATTGGGTGCGGCACGGGGAACGTTATGGCGCGGCGCGGGCGACGTGCGGGGCAGGTTGCGTTCGGCATTTGTTTCACCAAATACGTTTTCATTTTATTAATTTGCCATTACTCACGCTCAATTCTGTTTACAAGTATATTTCACAATCGGCACGGTGAAAAACTTTCTTTATGGGCAAATTAAAATTATATCTATGAAGGTCCAATCTATCGTTAGCGGTTCTTCGGGGAAACGTTACCGTTTTTTCACTCCTAAAATAATCTCCAATCATAGCTTCGAAATACTTCTCCCATAAGAGCCCACGTATAAGCGGCAAATTTAATGTTCTTTTTTTTCTCCTCAACTACATGGTCAAAAAATCTGAAATATAATTACGGTTGTATTCTTAGTACCAGCACAAACCTCCCCTCAAATTTTCGAATCATTCTCACCGTTTTTCTCCGGGTTAAGAACCTCTTTAAAAAAAAAAGGGGAATATAATATGTTGATTAGTTAATGGACATTGAAAACTATTCGTCGTAAAAATGGGAATATATTTCCCGAGCTGTTGAAATCAAAGTGTGCAGGTCACAAGATCGTGTATATATATTAAATATGTAGAGCGGTGGCAGAGGAAAGGGAAAATATGCATTAGGAAAGACATTAATTTCTCGCGGTTGACTATACGCTGCGCCAAGCTCTCTGTTAAGCGCGTATGAGAGTGACATTACGACACTTTCTAAGAGGCTTCATTAAGTCCTCGTGTAATTAGTCCAAACTGTACGTGACAACGCTCTCAACTTCCTGGAAGATTCTACCAAACGCGTTTAATACACCCCCCCCCCCCTCCCGTCCTAGCCGGCAAAAATTGTCCTTCTCAAAATTTTCATGAAATACATTTTTGTCGAACGCAATAATTATTTCGTATGACAGAACGAAGAATTACAAGTCTCTTAGTTACGATTCTGTATTATGTACCGTTTGTCGTCGAGAGAGATCGAATTTCTCCAATTCATAAATTGCTATTATGAACTCGCGTTATGTGCGGATGCACTACCATAGGGGATAGAGTCGTTTCCTTCGACTCCTAAATTGTATAATAATATCTCACTTTTTTAGAAAAAACTTTCTTAATTCAATGAAAACTTTGTACAACTCATCCGCCGAGGATGGAAGAAACGTTTATCAAGATTTACTCTGTGTTTTAAAGTTTTTTTCAAACTCCGTATTATTCTTAGCCCACAAAACACGTATAATATATATATATATATATATATATGTGTATATATATACGTGTATATTTTGCAAGAAGGTCATACAAATTGTCGTAGTAAAGACGACAAGGGCTTTCACTGACTTTCACGCGAGAACGAGTATAAGAATATTCAATTCTCATGTATTATTGGAGTTGTGAAAAGATTATAGTGAATTCGGTCCAGATATCGCAACTTCTTTCCATTATTATGCATTTCATGGCTGCGATACATAATTGTCGATCGTTCCGTCCCAGATATATTTGCCCAGTTTCAGCTATAAATTCGATCAAAAAACATAAAATGAGCAGGGAATATTTTGAATGGACAGTATAGTGATCGACATTCTCGAAAAACTCAAGATGAATAAACTCCAATCACTGATATTTGAAGCAAAAATGCAAATTTTGTTTGTGGTTGAGATTGAATTTTTTTTTATAAAAAAAAAATCTATTTCCTCGAGTGCGGTATGAAATAATCATTTAAAAGCATAATATTATTACAAAAATGTTAATAACATTCATTCGCAAGGATTCAATGGCTGATGTGAGCTCTCGAAGAGTTTTAGCTTTGATCGTCCAAGAGTGGCGAGGGAGAGATTTTGAATTTCACTAACCATATTTGAAGCCTCAATTTCAAAATAAATGAAACTAAACCAAAAAAATATTATTTTATAATTTGCTCTGACAAAGCTAAACTTTCATTACTTTCTGCCTAGTTTTTATTTAAAAAAAGAAAATGAAGAGAAATAATGCTCTCGAAATATTATTACGAAATTATATGAAACCGAGATATCTCTTCGATTCGATTGGCTGTCGTCAAACTCGGATATTTTCGAATACGAAGCACTTATAATTCACAAGCAAATACGTTTTACGAGGTGCTCGAATGGTCGCTGGTACCTGAGAACGATCGAATAATTGATTAGGAAAAGTGGGGAAAAAGAAAAAGATTCCACGGAAAACTTTATCGTTATCCAAGACCCAAACTGTCGGATTTTTCTTTCGACCTGGATAGCTCGCAGACTCTCGTTTATTGGGATAGGAGAAACGTATTCCAAACTCTACAAGATTAGCCTCCTCTCTCTCTCTCTCTCTCTCTCTCTCTCTCTCTCTCTCTCTCTCTCTCTCTCTCTCTCTCTCTCTCTCTCTCTCTCTCTCTCTCTCTCTCTCTCTCTCTCTCTCTCTCTCTCTCTCTCATGGGAATGATTTCCGGAACGGTTCTTGAATTTCAAGATGTTATCACATCTGATATGGGATTGAGTATCCCGTCCACTCTCCCACTTTTCTTTTTCGCGGGTAAAGTGTTCCGGGAGCAGAGAAACAGAGAGAGAACGAGAACTTCCGTATTCCGTCTGAAAGTCGATGCATTCGCGATCTATTTCGTTTCTCCAGCGTGCGGTATATATATATATATATATATATATATATATATATACCTCACCGGATATCCCTGGTCGATTCGCCTCGGTAACTCTCGTATCTCCTTCTAACCAGCGCGGGAAACGCGATATTTGCTCGTGCTCCTCGTGAATTAATTATGCGGCAACGAAGGAGATTGCCCGCCGGACTATACCGAGCTGCCTCGATCCGCACGACGCGGCCGATTGATTCGAGACCAAACGTCCCACGCCGATACGCCATGGCATCAGCCACTCTTCATCCCCCTTGCGGAATACGCGCTCCCAATGGACCGAAAGATAGAGAGAGAAAGACCGATGTTGGGTAGGTTACTCGAAATTCTCCAATTCTGCATCACAAGATTCTCTCCTACACTGCAAACGAAAACACTCCCGAACAAACCGATAGTTATATGCATATTTGTATGTGTAACACCGAGTAATTCGTCTTCAATTGATTTAATCGTCTCGGCTTCTTCGCTCGAGGCAAAATTTCATGCAGATTCCCTCGCTTCTCTATATAACGGGGCAATACCCTCTCTCTCTCTCTCTCTCTCTCTCTCTCTCTCTCTCTCTCTAACTATCTCTCTCTCTCTCGTCTCGGTCGTTGGAATATTCATGCGAAATCGGGCCATTCCAATTTTCATAACTGGACTCTTTGAGAACGGAGACGGATTGCAAAGTCCACTTTCCGCGGTAGTTTCTTGTGGAGAAGTCGCGAATGTTTCCCGGAAACAAAATTTAAAAAAGTAGCACCAGGAGAAACGGTCGACGCATAGACCCGCGAATCCAAGCGGTCAAACCCATTTTTATTATTTCTATTTCCGCGATTATGGCCTATTCCAAAAATTATTCAATCTCAATTCTCGCACTTTAATCATCTCATGTTCTTGGCAAAGATTATCAATGTCGGAGTTTTCGATTGGCAGTTCCTCGAGCAATTGCAATTCTTTGATTACTCACGTCCGGCCCTCTGTATGATGCATAAACAGCCTCTCAAGTGTCTCGATTACAATTAAGAGCCTGTAATTCCGGTATATGAACGATAGAGAGAGAGAGAAGGGAGAGAGAGAGAGAGAGAGAGAGAGAGGAAATGATTGGCGATAATTCATTTTTACGAGCTTGTAGTATAACGGTGAGCATTGATTCGGTATATTATATTCATGATCGCGGGCTAGACGAATAAACGAATGAAATATATTAGCAAGTACTTCTTAAAATTATTATACAAAAAAGTAACGATGACAGCTTCGCGTGTATCGTTCGAGCTATCCGAGATTCCGATTGGTCGTTCAATTTGCACTTCTTGACCTTCTCCTGGCACTCGAATTTATCTTGAAGCGCTTTAGTGTCCATCCCATCGTCTTCTTCGTCGTCCTCGTCGTCGTCATCGTTGGTCGAGCACACGTTGGACGACCCTCGGCACATGTATATAAATGGTCTGTGACTCGAGAGTGCCCATCACGCAAACCTCACTCGATGCAGAGAGCTAGACGGATTATATGTATATACATGTTTTTTTCACTTTGCTTGAACGACAATAACGAAACACAAATTTTAAGGTCGTAAAACCATAAAAATAAAGTCAAGGAATTAAAATAAATCCGCAAGCCCTAGAAATGAGCAATTCGAATCAAAAGAAAACGTCGTACTTGTAAATAGCCGGAAATTTCTGGTCTTATAGGCCCTTAAATTTTTGGTAAAGTAGAATTTACCTCCGCCCCCTCCCCTTTGACGGTTTTTTCATAACCCAACAATATTGAATATTCAAATCGTTACAAGTTAAGCTTTTCCTGCTCTTACCGTTTCGCATCAACTTTTTTTTTCATTGAAAAACATGCATCGTTGAAAGGCTCAGAGAGCTATATCTTTGCTTCAGTCCGACATCTATATTTACATAACGCTGAACGAATTTTGAAAAATGCAAAAAAAAGTGTCTCAATGAGTCGAAATTTATGAAATTTTTTCGATCGAAACTTTTATTATTTCGATCTTTCAAACATTTCAAGAAATTTTCCGGTCATTCAACAGCAAATCTCGCACCGACTGCGGATATAAACATAATTTAAACGCACATTACAATGAAATGGGCCAAACATCGAAATAAAAACTCGAATTTTTTATGGCACGTTTCATCCGTAAACGAAGCGACGGACGTCGATAAATATTAAATAAACCAACCGAACCTAATCCTGAGGTGCGTAGCGCTCGTTCCTTAATTTCAAAATAAATCACCGTATCGAACAATAGTCGTTCCAAGAGTCCTTAAAAATGAAACTTTTAAATTCAATGCTCATTTGACCGGAAAATATATATCGTGCTTTATGGCTAATACAGCTTATTCCGTTTCGCCAATAGCGTCCGTGCATTAGACGATTGGGGTGGCTGGGAAAGCTCGGGAGCAAAAAAAAAAGGATCGCTGCAACGAGTAATTCGGTGCATAATAAATTTCATCGAGATTTACTATCGATGAGACGCCAATAAGTAAATGTGCTTATAAATCACATACAACTTGATGAAACATGACACTGTACGCAGACCCGAAAGTAATCACTAATAACGATCATTTCTCTCTTTCCCTTGCACTCTCTCTCTCTCTCTCTCTCTCTCTCACACACACACACACACACACACACACAAACACACACACATACGCACACACTCTGGAATAAAGCTACTTCGTCAGCCATAGCGCTGATCGTGGACCAATGCTGTTAAATTGAATTAAGGTAAATTGAAAGACTATTGAATAAATTTCACTGCGTCACGCCGAGGTATTTTATGGTGCCTATTTATTTAACGAGGCAGACCCATAGGGTTGTCCCGAGAATCTCGGGTCTCTTCGATCTTGCATCCTCTCTCAATCTCTCTCTCTCTCTCTCTCTCTCTTTCTCTCTCTCTCTCTTTCTTACTCATTCTCGCGCTCGCGAGCGGTGTTCATGGGATCACGGTAACTTATGTTAGTTTCTATCGGGCGAGAATCGTGCATGTTTCGAAAGTCGTGGGCGGGAGCGTGTACACTTCTCCTCGTCGTCGACTGTTCGTTACGTTGAATCGATGCATCGTTGTCGTCGTTGTCGTTTCATTCCCTTCCTATATGGCACCTCTATAACGAGAAAGAGTCAACTTATTATTCGACGCACCAACGATGCGTACAGTGTCCGAGTGTATATGTACGAGCGGATTTTCCTCGCGCCGGTTCTGCGCCTCATTCCCTGTCTCTCACGATGAGAGACCTTCAGGCGTCCATGAGACAGACTCTTCCTCGATGATACACCTTTTTCCCTCCGCGCCCTTCTTCCTCTTTTACCAAAGGCACGCATCGTAAAAGAGGCGTTAAAGAGATAGCCAACAGATATACGGGTATACAATACACGCACGTGCATATATATATGGATATATCATATGTATCATGTGTTTATATAGTACATACAGTCACAACATAAGGAATCGTCAACAATGAAGCAACAATAAAGCTGCGCCGCGTGCACATCTTGTGCATCGTTAGTCTTTCGCTCTACCAGAAAACGGCTGAGAGACTACCTATTCTCTCTCTCTCTCTCTCTCTCTCTCTCTCTTTCTCCTCTCGTATCCTCCGTGTCTTTTCACGTCTATGGAATCCCATTTATATATTTTTCCTGTAACATACCTGTGACTCCGCAGTAACGAGAAGGTCAGGGTTTCTCAAGCTCGACCAACTTGTATCTCAAGAAGAGATAGAGAAGCGAATTGGGTTAAAGCAAAACATTGGATGATCATGTAAAAAAAAAACGGTGATCTCATGTTTTTTTTTCCATCGGTATACGTTGAGGTTTGGGTTGGAAAAAAAGCATGATTTCGGGAGCTTAGTCTATTAATTTGGTTGTATACACATAGAATTTTCCATCCTTTCCGAAATCTCATCAAGAAATAGTGCGGTGCCCTTTTTATGAAAAGTGAGAGAAAGCTGAAATTTTCAGACAAATCGTTCTCGGGGATGGCCGACGAAGAATTGGCTGGCACTGAGCATTATTTTGGCTTTCTTAAAAATTGATTGAAAATTAGTGAAGTTATTTTTAACTCTCCTTTAATTTCAAGAGCCAAAGGCTAAAAGTGAAATCCATCAACATGATGCATATGGTCCTAATAGACCAATTTATACCAAAAATTGCATCTCATTTATGAGTCACCTCTGTAAGCCTTCCGTTAAAAATTATTCAACCAAGAATCCAAAGCGATTTGAAAAATATAACACGATCGAAAAATTTACAAACATTTTCGCTCGGATTTACGATCAAAGATCTTGACAATAAGCGGCCCCAGAATACCGCATCGCGTACTCCGTCATTTACGAATTCGTATATACGAAAAAACTTAAAACAAAAAATAAATAAATAAAGCCTCGATATAACCGAACGAATTCGCTTGAGTCCTCGAACAACGAAGCCCTCTGTTCTCGTATCTCGTATACACACTGCCCCGGATAATCTTTTACCAGAAACGATAAAATGCTTCACCACCATTGAATACGCCGAACGATCGAATCGTTGTTCTTTTTTTTTTCTTCTTCTTTTTAATTCAATTTATAATTATGATGAACCGCGGAAATTCAATGTTTCGTGGTTATATCGAGCGAAAGTTCCCGAGATACGGAGAGAGAAGGATAGAGGATAAGAGAGCCAAGAAGTCTAGCGAGATGTACGATGCCATTGAAGAAGAAGATACAAGTAGTTTGCGGCTCGAATAACAACCAGAGATATATAATAATGTATTATATACAAGCTCTCGTAGATTGTTGGCTGTCGTCCACAAAGTACATCCCGCGAGCACTGTTAGGATGAGGATCGCTGGAAGTGTTTCTTGAGCGACACAATACGAAATAATAGGATTACATAAACAACGGCAACAAGGCATTGTGGCGAAAGAGGCTGTTTGAGCTATATAGAAACTGCGTTCTCTCCCTCTCTCTCTCTCTCTCTTTCTCTCTCGATCTTCGCCTCTCTGACTCTATACACGGTTCTCAGGTATAGGTGGCAGGAACTCAAGCGGGCAAGAGCGAAGGAATGAGGATGCTGTACGCGAAGACGCGACAAGGGAAAAATAGGGGTGGTTTTGAGGTTTACGAATAAGAGGGAAAGAGCTCGCATAGGAGAACGAGAACCGGTGCGCCGAGTCGCGCTTGAGGCTCCGTAGGGACATTTTCCAGATTGCATTCAATATTGAGCCGATACTTTGTGGATTTCGGACAATGCGGGGAAGTCCCCCTCTTGTCCGTTCGCTTTACCACACGACCCCCAGGCATATGTATAAGATAGATGTATATGTAGGGGTTATATACCTTATTCAAGTATCACAACATGACCGCGGATATAAAGCAGATATAGGCAGGACGACACAAGGAACAGCGAGAGGAATGGCCATCTCGTAGTCGAGGAAAGAGAGAGAGAGAGAGAGAGAGAGAGAGAGAGAGAGAGAGAGAGAGAGAGAGAGAGAGAGAGAGAGAGAGAGAAAAGGAGAAGCGTGTGCGTCCTACAGTGTGGTCCATTCGAAAGAATTTCTCTCGTCTCTCTCTCTTTCTCTGTCCCTCTTCTTCTTACCCTACTGATAGATTCGTATGGCCCATCAATATAAGGCCACATTGTCAAAATATTGCGGCGACCCTGGTGCATGGTTTTTCTTCGAGCTTTCGATTCTCGTGTGTAATCCATGAACTGCTGCATGCACCTTATGCGCCTCGGGCTGACTTTTGCTGTGTGCCACACACAGCTCCTGTGTGTATACATTCTTTCCCTTTTTCATATGTCCCTCTTTTCATTCTTTCATTTTCTTCTATGCCATTTATACTGACTGCGTGTGTATATAGTATCTATCTTTTTTTTTTTTTTTCCTTCCGATGTTGGCTGATCGCGGAGAGAATTCGAGCTGCATTTTGTCCTCTTCTGTCTCTCTCTCTCACACACTCACTCTCTCTCTTCTCGTACATATATGTAGCTTTCGGCGTGCGCTTTACCACTATATGCGGTTTGCGATGGAAAGAGTCTGTGCGGTTTCAAAGAGCCGTGGCATTGCCGATCAATGGATTGCAACCCCTCGGTTAAAAGAAAAAGAAAGGAAAAAAAAAAGTCCGATGCCATGTAGCGACGCGACTCTTTCTCCTTTATTCCGACGCTTCACTCCAGGCGATATAAAAGAGCGCGCGCGCGCCACCGCGCGGGTGATGCCTCTTCTTGCACACTCACTTCTATATCCGTTCATCTATCCATTCCTCTTATACGTATATAATGTATACACGTATATATCGAATCTTTGCGCAGCATCCCCCCGCGATCTTTCCGCTTCTGATCTCTATCTTTTGCGCCCGGGGATTTTTCATCTCTAGCCCGCGGGTCCGATACGAACGCTTCGGATTTTTTTTTTTTCTCCTTTTCATTTTGGCCCCGTGTGGCCAAGACGTATCGAAAAGATTCTCTCCCGAGTACGGGCGAGAGCGTCAATCTCCCGGCTTCGTTAGAACACGGTAGACAGCTGGGAGTCTTGAAGATTTTGCACGCCGACGCGCTCTCGCATGCGTCTATTTTTTTATACATACTTATACGTATATGTGCACACTGTCGTATATATAGCTTATTCATGAAAAAGAAAAAAAAAGTATACTGTATACATCCGTGACCGCGATGTTTAAATAGGCTACGTGTCCTGCGGATATTTTTCCTTGCCCTCGTATGAGTATGTGCGCGTCTGTGTGTGTGTGTGTGTGTGTGTGTGTGTGTGTGTGTGTGTGTGTGTGTGTGTGTGTGTGTGTGTGTGTGTGTGCAACAACTCTGACCGAATGCCTCGATGTACCTTTCGTGTTTTCCATCGATCAAACGTAACACGCCAACGAATATAGAGGAAGAAAAAAATTCATGGAGAATTCAAAACGCACGGACGAGGGGTATAAGTGTCCTAGTTTTTGTAACGATTGCTTCTGATATGCTTTTTTTTTTCACCTTTAGACTGACAAGTTTTGGTCGCAAGAACATAAATCCATCTCGCGATTCCCTTATAACGAATAAAAATACGAGAAGTATTATATGAAATTTATCAATTGCTGGATGATGAGAAGTACGAAAACTTTTTTTTTTTATTTAGACAAAAGTCCAATGGAGCACAATTGTTCCATTTTACCACGATCGAGTTGACAACTTGTCTCTTTTATTTTCTTATATTAATTTGTATCTCAACACAATTCAATTGATCGTCTGGAGCGATAGGGGCTGCTCTTCATGCAAGAAGGCCACTAATTCTTATAACTGTTGAAGAACATTTAATCTTTATACTGTACGAAATGTAATTTACGTCATTTTTGTCTTATGGTCGTGTTGGTTGCGCTTTTTTTTTCTAATTGACGCGACCCACGTTTTCAAAGAAATAAGGCGGGGAGAGAAAAAAATGGCAAATAGAGCAATTAATTGGCAAAAAAAAGTCGGCTAAATCTTTGATACGCGGTTTTCTATCGAACTATATGCCCGTCAGGTTATGCGATTGCTATAGACCTGAAACACAGACTGATCAGAAGAGTGAGCTCAATGACGTAAAAAACTGCAGTAGAAAACCTCAATGACTTGTACTCCGTCTTGGGAATCGATTACGTACTGCGGCTTCGCACTCTTTTCTCCCGTAACGCGTTTCACAGTACGCGCGTTGAAGAAAATAAAACTAATGAATTTAAAAATAAAAAATCTCTAACGCGGTGTAATTGCTGGTGATTCATTCCTCCGCGGGTGGAGAAATTTTTTTGTTCAAAGTTATATGCGGGGAAGACCGGGAATGGAAGTATAAACACATTTTACGCTTTTATTCTAATTTCAAGAGGATTATTACTCGTAACTTAGCATAAAAAATATGCGTGGATTTGGTCTACGCTGCAAGTATATTGGTATTTTTTTATAACAGGCACTATTTGGCTATTATACAGGGGCTATTGCAATAATGCAAGTAACTTTCAGCCCCGCGATAATATGGTACAACGTCACAAGTCCTCTGTCTTTCTTTATGGTAGTGTATAATCATTCATACATGGAAAAAGTCACAAAAAAAAATTCTGACGGATGCCTAGACGATTGATCTTCTTTCACGCAGCTTTTATCTATACGGTTAATATCCCGATTGGTGACCATCGCCGTAATAATGCATTTAACTAACTAATATTTCTCGTAAAATGGTACACTCAGAACCTCGAAAGAAGAGCCAACTCGGGGCTCTGGCTCTTGTATCGAGAGTGAAATAATCCCTGCCCTGGCTCAGGGCCGTTAATGATGCGTAACTTGAGGTGTCAGGTGGGGCCACGATCTTTTAGGGTTAGGGCACCGCTGTGTATGACATTCGCCCCCGTATTGCCCCTGCAAACGGGCAACCATGTGCCCAGTTTCGGAGAAATGACTCTAACAACGAGAGCTCTTCTTTCGAGGTTCTAGTGTATCAATTTGACCTTCTATTGAGGATTTCACGATCCGGGAGAATTAGACGTCCGTTAAGAAAGTTTTAGGATGTAAATGGTATCGAATTGAATTGAAGTAGGGCAAATTTTTCGGGGATTCGTGATCGTCTAGACCGGTAATTGATCGAGATTTTATCTTTAACCTTACTTCATACTCGACGAGCAACCGATAATGCTTAATTCAGCGATACCAAGTCAGTATCACTGAATGTATATCTATCTTTAGAAAAATATAATTCTAGTAAGAAACTCTGGTAAGGTTTGAACGCTCTTCGTAAACTTGTCAATGCGTTGAAGTATTTTTTTTTTTGGGCCTCTTGTTGGTTTCTTCGGAGCAAGAGTAACGTTCTCATAAAACGTCAACGGCGCTCCAGCATCGTAAGATACGTACTACATATAGTCTCGCGTCGTCTCTGCCCGTTCGTTTCTTTTATGAAAAGAACAAACGTCGAACGACTCTTCACAGACTTTGGGTATAGCATAATGTATTTATGTACCGTTTTGAGTGTCTAGCATACAGTACCAACGCGACTAGTGGAAAAAACGATAGAACAGATCCCGGGGTCACAAAACTTTGAATCCTTTTCCCCCTATCTGTTGACAATTATATCCGCGTGTGGGCGCCATACAGTATATACGTAACATCATCGTCGCGGGAAGAGAGGCAATTAATTTGAAATGTTCCGGTAAAAGTTCCGTCGAACGAAGCAGGGGCATACTCATATACACAGTTACATATATACACAGAAAACATTGAATCGCTGTACTTGTTGAAGAAAATGATCGAGATGAGTGCCTTTCGCGGATACGAGAGAGTTTTGAGTTTGAGTCGGGCAAACGCGCGAGAGTTCGGAAAGAAGAAACGAATGAAGGATATAAGAAGAAAATAAAACCGACAAAAACAAAAGTTACTCGTATAAAAGACAAGCCAAGAGATCGGGCAAAGTGGTTAGTTGCAACAAAAAGAAAAAAAAAAAAAAAAAATCCAAACGGCATATTTCGATTCGCGAGAGTTCCTCGACAGTCCGTAAAATTGCTTTACGGTTCATCGAACAGAAGGAAAACGGCTATCTGCACGCTCGAAAGAGCTCTACGCGGGACTCGCCCTGTCTGCTGCTTCTGCTCGCCGCAAAAGTAACCTGCGTGGCCACAAATGCGAATTATAAATATATATATATATATATATACATATACATACAAACCCTCACCCTCTCCGAATAAATCATTTCCCCCTTCGCCCTCTGCTCTTTTTTGCCACTGCCCGATAGCCTTGTGCGTGCGCCGATAAAACCCTTTATCCCTGGCAATCATTTTATAGTATTATTTGCTGAAAGGAGCAAGTATCGACATCAGATGTAGCCGACATGTGTACCCAGTGTGCGTGTGTGTATGTGTGTGTGTACAACTGACGATATATATCGACTTATGTTATTTGCTCACGTAATCGCATCCACGATTGCAACTCCAGGATTCTTTCGTATACGGCAACCATATTTCCCATGAAAAATGTTTATTGTTTCCTCTTGGGAAACATTTTTTATCAGCAAAAGATCATTCTCATTAAAATAAAATTCTTCAGTCCGGGCTGTGTGGGGTCAACGTTTAAAAAAAAAATCCTCAATTCAATATATTTTAGGCCATGAAAAATTCGAAACGTGTTCGATCCATCTAGCAATTGTATTACCTCGAAGTTCCATATAATTCTCAAGTCATTTACACGCCAATTTCACTCTATACCGGTTGATTCGAATCAGCGTCCAGTTCACGTAGAATTGGTATATCGAACGCACAGGAGCGCAGACTCGTATTATATGTATATAATATATATATATATATATATGAATGCACACAGTGTCATTCGCGGTCAAGCCGACCAACAATGCACTGTTACAGGTGATCAGTTTTCAAAGCGCAATGCAAACCTGCACAACACATATACTGTGCACATGCAAGTGTGTATGTGGGTGCGTGTGTGTGTTCAACGGTGCGGTTGATGCAACGGGCCTCGCGCATTGTTGGTCCCGTACCGTATACATGTTTGAATCCGTGATGCACAAATATTCATGCTGTATTGTGCCGCGTATCGTTTCTCCGCGATTATATGCATATATATATACGTTTATCTGAATACACCGTATCAACGTCGTCGCACGTGCAACTGGTCGGAAAGCCCACATGGACACGATTAACAGTCGTGGAATAAATGTACAACAGTCCCGGGGTTATCTTTCCACTTTCTGGTTAAATTTTGTTTATTCACTTTTCTCATTTCCCTGCACAATTGCAATATGTAATTTTTTGTTTCGCTTAATTCCAATCCCCGACGCAATTTAATGGACAAACGTTGATGGGTGCTCGCGGGTAACTCAGTCCTGAGGGATAAAATAATTCGTGTAGAAATTAATTTGGACCTGTCGCCCAAGAGAATTGATATGCTAATGCAGATTCAATAAAGCCTCCTGGTTGTACAGATAATAAATCGTACCGTACAAATTTATATATACGAGTGTGTATATATATTTGTGTCTATATGGAACGGGGGACCTGCAGGATTTGTCGGATATTCGTCGATAGGTCGTAAGTCATAAATAATTTTTATTATGGCCCACAATATGATGAACAATAATAATGGCACTGGGGACCATTACGTGGTAGCGTGTGTATTTGAGGATATTAGCGACAGGCTGTCCGCGAGATGAGTGCTCTCCTCTGTGTGGTATATACTGCGAATGTTCATCCCCCAAGGACCCTGAGTTACATACGCCAAAGAGGATCTATGCATGTACGGTGTATGCATATACGTACACTGTGTGGCCTATCGTGTGGCAAACGGTGCTGTTTGCTAGCCGTATTAGTCGCATTATAAGCGGCTCTCATCTGCATGAGCATGTGACATACGGCAAGCACAGAACGTTGCGGCGATGCATCTGCTTCTCTTCTTCTTTTATCCCCTCACTCTCTGGGCTCACTCTTACCCCGCTTGTCGAGCGTAACGCGACTTGTAGCATCGTACAATATATATATATATATATATATATATATATATATATATATATATATATATATATATATATATCGTCAAGAGTGCCAACCGCGAAGAACTCACCAGGGACGTACTCACTAGACAACGTGCTATTTTTTTTTATTCTGGAAAAACTAAAAGAAAAAAAAACGTAATTTCAAATCGTTCAAATTGAAGAGCGAAAATCAAAGTCTCGTTGCCTCGTTCGTGTACAAAATTTCTGAAAGGGCTAGAGGCGAAAAAAACTTCGCAGTGTCACGTCATTTCTTAATGTATATCTTCAAAAGTTAATTGCAGGAAAGATTTTAATCGTACATGGAACAAAATAAAGCACTTTGTTTTCTTCATTTTTCTATGGTTTGCAAGAAATTTCGCTTCAGTTTGCGTGTATGGAATTGAAATGACAACTTCTTTGTATAATAACGACGAATACTGGCACTAATTTTGTTGGAAAATTATTCGCTGGAGTGTTCTTATTTGAAAGATGTTCCCTCAACGGCTTCCAAATTTACGTACTATACGCGTATATTGAAGACCGTTCTAGGTCACGCGGCAGTTTTCACGTCCCGAAAACTGTGCAGTAAAATTTTGCCGTACTGATAGGGCAAAGTCTATTTCCGAATAGACCGTTGAAGGATTAAATGCACTCAGAGGGGAAAGTTATAATATGCCCCGATGCATATACCGTTGCAAAACGTTCGAGCGTTGGTACAGCCCTGAAGGACACACGGGCACTTTCTCTTTGGGATCCCATGGTCACAGGGGGATCCCCGGGTTGTGGCCGGCTCTGCCCACCATTGAATTCACGATCCCGTGCCACCCTTTTTCGGTATATATGTTCCGATCATGGGAGCTCACTCCCCGCGCCCTATGGTCTCTCGCGGTTACTTTTGTAAAGCGAGACCGATCTTCTCCTCGACGACTACGACGATGAGGATTGACTTACCGTAAATACCCAAAATATTTCAACCGCAACGTATATACGCTCCTCGTACTACAGCCAAATGGTCCCGATGTCGAATGCATCGATCGTTACGGAGATGCGCACCACGCCCAGAGAAAGAAATATCTGTGGATCACGATCGTTCGCGAGAGTGCATCGCGTCAACAGCAGGTTCCGATAAATCTCGATGGGACTCTCTTTCTCTCTCTCTCTCTCTCTCTCTTTCCCCTCATCGATAAGTATCGGTCAGAACTGAAAAGATTTCCAGAACGATAGAGCGGCTCTAGCTGTGAGCCATGGATCCACTAACATGCGTATACCCCATTTTTTATCGCCTCGAAGAGATCTCCCTGTGCTTGAGAGGAAAAAGCATGAAAAACTTTACGTGAGAACAAGGGAGACTCTGTGGAGTCGAGAATGTTTCCTATACACGCAGCAAGGTTCTCTAATTTTCTGATTCTCCAATATACAATTTGAAAAACCGCGTTGGCAAACAAGTCGCAACGCTCTTTATTCAGCCGAGCTGGTGCGTGTCTATCGGTCTTCCGACAAATATCCCAAATAAAAATGAAATTCGATAAATTAAAAATGAGAACAAAAAAAAAACGAAAATAAAGTATTACTTTGAAGAACGTACGGCGGGATTTAACAGAGACGAACAGCTAACTTTTTGTGTCCAATTGGAACGAATAACGTGCGTTCTTTTTTAGTTGACAGTTAAGAACAAATTATCCATACTAATGATGATGGGATCAATTCGAGACTCCACTTTGGCGTTTTGATCGATAAAACATTAATTCGGAAGTTTGCACGAACGCGAATCGATATAGATGGAAGAAATCGCGATATATACGAGACACAATTATGCTCCCGTTTGACATGCGGTGGCCAATTGAAAAGTGTATGATAACGTTCTTCCTTTTGCCAAACAAGATCATTCTCAATGTGGCGATGTGGCATTCTGTCACGCATATACTTCTCTCCAGAGAGGCTGAAGGGACATTCAATGTGTAATACAACATTCTATTGTTATTTCTTTCGTGCTTGCTCTCTGTCTTATTTCTTGCGAGTGAACGATATACAAGCGGAGCGAGAGGCTTTTCTTCTCGTTGAATTCTGCGTAATCGTAAAATTGCATCCGGACCCGTAAATTCGAGAGGAGAGCAGCAAAAGAGAAACAGCGCTGGAGAGCGACGACGATCGACTTAACGGTAGAAAGAAGGGGCCCTATTATAAAGCCAAGTCGGGAGAGCAAGAGAGAGATAGAGATAGCAAGGGAACGAGGCAAAGTGAAGAAGGATAGAACCCCGTGGAATCTCGAAGAGGCGGTACCCGAGCCGTTGCTCCTCGTTCCCGGGCCATTCTGTGCGCTTCGGGCCCCTGTGTTTTAGCCTCCAGGCAAGTCTAGACTGGGTTGAATTCTGTTTACACAGGCCCCATGTATCGAGATCCCCGACTCCTCGATCCTCATCGATCCCCCCTGCCCGCCCTTCATTCTACGCCACTCTCACTCACTTTTCGTCTTCGTGTGCACCATGTTTGTGCTGTGTTAAGTAACGTGAACCCCGCGTGTGTGAGATTCACGTGCGTACGAAGCTCTATTCGAAGCAACTTACTGCTTTACGCTGGTGCTCCTCCAACATCCATACGCGCTATAACAGCCATCAACGATGCCATATATTATGTGTATATGTACATGAATATGTATGGGACATTCCACGTCAAATTGATCGCGCTGTGCAACCTCCACCTTCTACGATTCGATCCACAATTTATATTTTTGATCCAACCCTAAAAGGCACAATTTCTATTCCTACACAATTTTTATTTCTAGCTACTATTTGACATTGATGGAAATAAATTTTACACGAAATGATATAGGTTAGACAGAAATTAAGGTTGTTCTTCTATCACCGCGGTGTGGCGGTGAATACGCGGAAATGTTAGGCATGGTGTGGAGCGCGGTGGGCGGACACGTATACGAAACAAGACAAATGCATATAAAGATCTCCAGAATGTGCCGAATTACAAGGACTAACTTAAAGATCTGAAAAAATTCTCCATCGGACATCAACATTTTTTAGCCATATCCGAGATTAGAGTGGAGCTCGGTTCGAGTTTGTTTGGTCAAAAAATTGTTTGAACAAAAAATTAAACCCAGCGCCAGCCTCAGCTAGGATATGGTTTGAAATATTTTCATATGTGACAGTAGATCGTTGCGATTTTTTAAAGATTAAAAAAAAGTTATTCCATTTATATTGGTGACTGATCGAGTTTGAACAGAGGGCTCCATGTATATATACATGTATATATATACATAAAATACAAACGATGAGAGCTCCGATGCACGAAACTGATTTAACAGATCGACAGTCACGCCGTGATGCCCACTGTGTGGCGAGTTATATACAGGCAGCACTCCCTTGAAATATCGCCTTTTGGCTTTTCGGGGAAGCGCATCGGTTTGACACTCTCGGTTTTACCCAAAAATTCACGACAGATGCTCTTTTTCATTTGGACCTCGTAACAGGAGGTTTGGATTCTAGGTTTTAGGGACATAGACACACACATATCCCCCCCTCCCTATATACCGAGAGTTCGCACCTTCGTCGTACAGAACGTTGTCACACACTTTGATCTTGATTCCAATGACACACAAAACGAAATGTTTCGATGCGGTATTTTATCGATTTGTTGTATGGACCAATTATATAGTTAAAGGAGGGTTTTCCATCATAGAAATGTGCTTGTTCAAACATTTTTTTTCTCAGCCTTTCACACGGTATGTATAGCTTCATTAATTTTCTATTCTCATCTTTTCGTTGATAGATGCAATCGTACTTTGGTTGTTGGTTTGAAAAAAAAAAACTCGAGACTCCAAAAAAAGATATTCAAATATATTAGGTTTTCCAGCATTTCGTGCTATCTATGACTGAAGAATAGACCAATTTTCTATTGTCATTTTTTTCATTAGTAAACTCAATCCCGCTCGACCTAATGCGATTTTAAAGAGCTGAGGATACAAAAAAAACTTGAAATCGTTTTTTTATTTTTTTTTTTTTTAACCATTTCTCGATGTATATTCGAAGAATGCAGTGATTTTTTTATTATCATTTTTCGTTAATAGACGATATCATTGGGGCTTTAAGAAAAAATTGTCAGGACGGTTCGGCACTTTTAGTAAAGGGGAGATCTTAACAACAGGCGCGCATTATTCTCTCTCCCTCTGGGGTGCATACATCGGTTGTACCGTGTCCCATAGCTCTCACGACTGCGTACAAGCAGCAATATTATGGTATGGAGAGGATCTCTCGTGTAACGACCCTTCAGCGTGAAAGAAGCCCTTTTTTTCTCTCTCATTCTGTCCAACGACCCTTCAATCTAATCAGCCTCATTCAGTCCACCGCGAAACAACCTGCCACATGGTACAAGCTTTTGGTGGGATCTGAGCTCTCGAGCAGACCTCGACGTACCAGCAAACATGGGCCAGGATCTCTTCCGTATAGAGAACACCGTGTCAATGTATAGTATTCGTATTTTAAACGCACGCGTCATCGTCCTCTTGAACATCGGATAATCTTCGTCCCCAGCTGAATTAACTATATTTGAGGCGCGGGCCCTTCTCTGAAAATATCGCATGGATCCAAAGTAGATGAGATTATAAAGCGAATCTTCAACGTCCCTCGCGATACAGTCCTGATGAATTTAGCAGTGACACACGCCTTCATGATTCATTCGTTTCATTTTTTTAAGCCATGATGATACGTTTGCCCTTGTTCTATTCTCTTTCCTCAACTGTCCTTCTCGATGTATCGTTTTTTTGTGTAACGGTAAAATTCAGAGTCATTCGAAAAGAAACATGCGCACGTGAATGCGAGCGCGTTCGCTCGTCTAATTTGTATTCTAAACGGTGTGTCTTCGCATCTTTGTAACATTTCCTTTTTGCATAGAAATTTGGTATACTCTTGGGAGCCAACTCTGGCGACAATTAAACCGAAAACTCGTTCGGTTTACGTAACGGATGTTTTGTGTCTCTCTCTCTCTCTGTCTCTCTCTTTTACTGCCTCCCTGTCGTCGAGGATCATGAATTTTCATTCGTTTGCCCGCTGAGAAAGAGATTTCGCATTTGAGAGGCCATTATATATATACCCGAGATAAATGGCGTTCGTATGTTTTTTTCAACGTTCCCGCGTATTAAAATTTGAAGCTCCGAGCTATAGTCGACTCTCTTACTCTCATCATTTTCGTCACACAGTGCGTTGTTGTTGTTGTTTTTTTTTTTTCTTTTTCTTCATCAATGAAACACCACAGCATCTTATAGGTACTACACTGAATCTATGCTAGCCGTTAAAACTTTATAACTAGCTACAATTTTTACAAGACGCATCTTCACTATATGCACCGCGTTGTCTCGGAGAAATATCGTGAAAAACTTTATCTTCTCGTCCTCGTGTTTCCTTTCTCCGTTTTGTTCTATTCAATTTTTTTTCGACAACAAGCCGTTGAATACTCCGGGCACGCCTCAGCGGACTTCGCCGAGTATTAGAAACTATCGCGAAAAATCTTTATACGCAAGCGGAAATGAGTGAGAAACAGACCGGGCAGTGTCTTTTCTTCTCCGGTGATCACGAGCAGAGAGGGCGCACTCTCTTTTAAACCTTCTCTCTTGCACGGTTTACTCCAACGAGAATGGCAAACGCAATTACTAATAATTGCATAACCAATCCGCAGAAAGGCTGCTGGTTATGCTCTGCTCCAGGCTAGAGAGGAGCTCACACAAAACCAACAAACCACGAACATCATCACTGTAGGCAAAACGCCATGACTGGTTTTTCAAAATTATATATATATATAATGTCCTAATTACATATTGTTTCATGCAGTCCATTAGAATGTTCAACTAGTTCCTCGATAGTAAGATAAATACCTCGTTGACTATAATGATCTTTAGTTAAAAAAATTTTAATCAAAAATTGGAATTTCAGCCAAAGTCAGTTGAGCAAAAAAAAAGTGTGGCTATTGATCATGGCAAACGATTTTCCGGATTCTTTTTCGTTTAACAACGACATATCAGCTGCGAGATTAAATTGCTTAAAAAAACGATCTTATTTACGTCCTTAAACCCGCAAGTGAGATTTTGAGAGCACTGTCTTCGAGAGGCATTAAGAACAATTTTTTCCCGAGTAACTTTGGAATGATAATTTCTTTTTTTTTTCTTAGTAAATACTTTACAGCACTTTAGTTGGAAAAAAAAGATTTCAATGTTTTTTCATTCAAAGATTGTCCCATTTCTGGTGTAGTAAAGTTATATGCGAGTGTGTCGAGATAACGCTTTGAGATCATGCATGGGAGGGTTACGTTCTCGCTGATAATGAACAGCACTAAAACATAAGGTTTAATTACTCAGAGTAAACAAGGGTGTGTATGCTCGGGGTGGTCTCTCTCTCTCTCTCTCTCTATATATATATATAAATATACATATATATATATTTCAATCTCGCGTGTATTATACATGGCACAATGTTTGAGCATGGAGCATAAAAGTTACAATGGACTGGGGCCTAAGTAGGAGGAAAACTCTCTCGCAGTGCATAGAGCGGAGAGCGGGACAACCCAGCGAGGCAACCACAGCTTCCCTCGTCTATCTGGTTGCCCTATAATAGTGCACCGTAGCACAGTAGGGGTTCTCTCGGTCTTTGCATGTTACAGCTTACCACTATGCTATATATACAGCAGAGAGTCAAAATATGTACACACGTCATTGTAACGGGGCGTAGATATATATATACACCATAAATGTGTATACAGCTATAGTGAATATCATGTGTGTGCAAGAGGTCGCATTCAATGACCAACTGTTTGCGAAATATACGCCGGTCTGTGCGTCGAGCTATGCTAAGGGTCGACTAAACGCCCGCGCGCTGGGTGTGTAGTTCAAGACCCGAATCGTTAACATTACCTATTTCGGGCAATGGATAGAAAAAGGCCAATGCGTTTTCACCTTTAAATCCATTCGGAAGATATTTCATCGAATCCGCGTGTGATTGAATGAGAGCGCGTACATTCTCTGTGGTCATTAATAGCGACCAAAGAGGATATGGTCCATCCGTCATTGAAGAGTCTATACAGCCATCCAGAACCAATTTAATTCTAGGTGTGAGTGTGTGTGTGTATGTGTGTGTGTGTGCGAGACCATCCGCTTCTATCTATGCCCATTCACAGGCAAATATATATACGCGTATATATATGTATACATAACGATGTAATATATATATAGAAATGGACTCGCACGTTCAATATCAAATATATTCTCCGTAATCCTCACGAATCCTGTGATAAATACCCGGAATTGACGTATATAGGAAAAACTCTTTTTTTTGTGCCCTCTAACCCAAAACGGAACCGCCCGCCGAGCAGTGCATATAGAGACATTGCCGACATTCGTATGTACCACGTGAAATATCTGTGTGAATTTTACAACCTTTCGTTTTACCACTTTGTGTACTTTTTTTTTTTTGCATCTCAGAGGAAAAAGCGAAGTAGCAAAAAAAAAAAGGGTTTACATTTTTGGTGCGCGCACAAACCTTTTTGGCAACAATACTCTCGCTTTTTATTTTACAACGGGAGCGAAAATTGAATATATGAGACAACGCGTCAACGTTTTTTTTTTTACATTTCACCATTTTTCACATTTTTACAGTCTTTCGTTTTTTTTTTTTTTTTCGTAGCCAGAGAGACAATTATGTAAAAGAAAGGATTAAAAGTGAGGGAGACTCGCGTATTTTTTTGGTTTACAGCGTGCGGAAGTCGCAAAAAAACGGGAAAAACTGGATGGGAAAGAGACTAGTCGATATTTTTTCTTCTTACGTTTTCCATAGTTTTAGAGCCCTTCCTTTTTTTTTTTTTTTTTTTTTTGTTGCTGTGCACAAGAAGAGCAAGGGTGAAAAGGGTTGAATTTTTTTTCCTGTTCAAAGACGGCTTTTTCCGAAACTTCACGTACGTTTGTTTACGTGTAAAAAGCCGGAAAGCCGAACGGCAAAAAACGTTTTTGAAGTTTTTTTTTTCAGGACGCACATTTATATCCTCTGGCGAGATCACATTTTCGTCCTTGATTTTACAACGGAGGGAAAACGTTCGGAACGACGGACGGTTGGTCTGAAATTATTTTACGCAAACCTCACCGTTCCTTGTCGAGTATATATATGCTTCAAAAAAATGACGGGCAGACAGTAAAAATCGTGTTGATACAAGTTGAGCAAAATTTCGACGCAATATAACCTTTGTGTCAGTATACTAGATTTCGTGGATTAAAAGGCCACTTTTGGTTTCGTATTCGCTCGGATGTTTATTGCAGGCAATGATCATTGCGATGTCCCTCGGGCGTTTATTGCTTTCACGTGAACGAAAAACATCAGCCAGGAGCACAAACGGGTCTTACAAGTAATCCGTGTTTCGCGTTACCGTATATATTGACATCTCGGGGTCAAACATCATAATTCCCGAGAATTCTGGGTTTTACAGCGGTAAATGCTGTCGAATTTTTCGTAATACACGCGTACACCAGGAAGTGAGGGTGTTTGCCATTTTTTTTTTTTTTTTTTTTTTTTTTTTCAAAGAGACCCGCTTCGACGCAGGGTTTCCAGCTTAAGAGCGTCGAATAGAGCAGTCGCGCGTCGTTCAGTAATGATTCAAAGGGTTGTATAGGACAACCAGGTTGTGTAGAAAAAAAAAACCCTGAAGATCTCCGGGAGGATCTTTTTTTTCTGCGAGAGCCACGTCGAGAATGATTTTGAAATCTAAGCTAGAAGGAGGATCGGAAGCACAGCAGGTATAAGTGGAATACCCCTCTATATATGCATTCAAATCAAATACCTCAATGCGTCGAGGCTTAACCATGCTCGCACCCCGACGCTCTTTCCGAAACCCCATTGGTTTCGCGCTCACGCGCTTTCAGGGACGCGCGAGAAAAAAAGTGCTTGTTCTATAGGTATTTTGACACGTTCACCGCTGGTTACGGTCAAGACTTTTCGGTCGAAGAAACCACGGGACGTCGTGTACCTCACAGCGGGTTGTCTACGCGTTCTGGTATGAACGAACAGTGAGAGATAGAAAGAGAGAGAGAGAGAGAGAGAGAGAGAGAGAGAGAGATAGAAACTCCTGCTCGTGCACCAGGAGCATGAGCGTTTCTCCACCTTGCCATTCCCTGGGTTTGTGTACACCTACATAGCACAGATATAAACCCAAGTAGACTTCTAGAAAATGAAAAGGCGTATATTTAAACAAGTTGACATATAGAATATTGTAAATCGCGTCCTTTTGCTTGCTGGGAATCCATGTTTCGTTATATACGCGCGCGCGCGTTTGTGTGTGTGTGTGTGTGTGTGTTGGGTATGTGTGCACACATATAGCTGCGTGCACCAGCAGCTAAACTCGATCTGCACGCTTCCACGAGCAATCCCTGATCCTGTCAGGAGTCACAGAGGACTTTCGTTTTCGTAGCGAATTAGCGTTTCGTCCGTTGGCAAAAACAATGAGCCCCGCATAAATTCACGAAGGACTATACCCAAACCTATTAGTCAGGTTTGTAAACGTCGAAAACGATCGGACGGACATTAGGTCAGCACATTTCGTGGATTCGTATAATTTCAAAGAAAAAAGCGAACACAAAAAAATTTTGAAGAAGGTTGGAAATCATATTTGCATACATTGCTCAATTCCTTATCTTCACCCATCGTTCTCAAAAAGTGTATTGCCCAATTTTAGCAAATGTAATTGTAGCAAATACATAACGATAAAAGTCAACTCATTTTCCAAGACCATTTTCGCTTCGTTAGCATCATATTCTGAAACTTTTTCAAGGAATAACATTGTAAAATGTCCCACTGGAATCAGAACCGTTTTGTCGATTCCCGCTAAATTCAATAGTAACTATGGTTTGTTATTAATTCATTTATGTGGAAAGTTTAATGCCAATTGAAAAGTTGAATGTAAACGAGTAAAGTTTCGTAGAAATTGAACAAAGTTTAAAAAGAAAACGTTGAAGAGACACAACTTTCAGCAGCTCGTAAAATTGAAAAAGGCTGTTCTTTCGATATTGCAGTATGTTTTTTTTTTCTGTCAGTGACCATGGCATCGTGCCATCATCACAGGGATTACATTTTCAAGACGCGTCTCGAGAGTCAGAGAAAAGATCGCAATTAGGATTGGTTCGCGATAAGAGCAAAGTAATTGGAGGTTGCTAATGCAAGACTAAATTACGCTAAATCATCAGAGTGTATGCTCGCATATGGAATTCAACACAAGGGGTCGAGTATAGTTCGGGGACCTGGAACGCAAACCCTCCTCTCCTATAATGACATTTTGATGGCCAGTCATTATATACGGGGGCCTCGCAATCAGTCCCCGGTGAAGCTGGTTCATCGCAACTGCCCGAAAGAAAGACTAAGAGAGAAGAGAGAGAGAGATTGAAGACCCAATTCTTGCCGCTTCTCGTTTGGGGGGGGGGGGGGGGGGCTCGTTCGTCAAACCGGATTTTTCAAAAAGTTATCCAAGCGCGGGCGGATATTCGACCAACCGAAAACTTTCTAGTTACGTATAAATATATACCTATACATGTATACATATGTGTATATAATATCGCGAATGTAGAACTTTCCGAACCCTATAATTTGAAGCAAAGTTCCGTGAGAGATTGATGGCATGTTCCTGTGTCTGCTTCATTTTTGAATAATGCCTCTTTTCTCATCCGGCCAAAAGTTCAAGGCTCATTCACGTGCGAGCACGAATATAAGCCCGATGTTATATATAGTCTGACACAAAGTATTCATTCCAGGCGCACTTTTAACGTCTTCATTACGAATTTATAACCGAGTTTTTGAAGATAAATGAGGATCGCCGAACGTTTTACGAATAACCGTAATGGGAAATCAATTTCAACATAGTGAGAGAGTGGCCATGGGAGGTAATAAATTTTATCGTGGCGGATGGTTATCCAACCCCGTCCGAGTACAGCGCAAGTTCTCCCAAGAGTCGGTCGGGGATGGTTTGGGAGGGGGGAGGGGGGTATGCTTTGAATTATCTGATAGATTTCACCTTGCGGAATGAATCATTTATATTCGATCGCGAGCAATCGGTACGAGAGTTTTGGTTACGTTTCGGAAATTGGTTAATGATGTTTGGGCAAATCGGCAAACGACGCGATCCACCCCCGGCGAGTCGCTCCATGCTCGCGCAAATGCTATATTTCGCTTATTCGGCCGACCATTTCGACCAGCAACGCTAAACCACATATAGAACCCCTTATCCTCGGATCACCTTTCCTCCTCTTTCCATGTACCGCGACCGCCGTTCTCGCGCGCAGCACCGCGCGAGTAATATTTCGAAAACAACCTAAGCGTAATCCCGAACGAACGTACCAAACGCATTTGCATGCAAGCCAATCACATATCCCTTTTCGAGAGACCGGTTCGTTTAAATAGCACACTGTGAGCAGCTCTATATATGTATATATATATATATATAAATATGCTGCAGGGGCTCGAGGGCAGAGCCGACGGTATATATGGGAATCCAATCTCCGAACGAAACACATTGCCCATATCCATACTGCAGCAGTACTCTATAGGCCGTACTACATATCTGTACATATAAAAGTAGTGCATCTATATTGCATAAGCACAACGAAGGATTTAATTTTCGGATATCGACGTTAATTTCTTTTTCCAACGATCTTTTGGTAAATTTAATTAATGCAATTTCTCAAATCAACCCCTAAGAGCACAGCGTGCGTAAGGTCAAACAGATCTCGCCACAGTATCATCAACTCTTTTCTGAATTAAAAATCCATTTTGTTTTTTCTTCATCGCTTTTCAAATTAATGTACATCATATGTAATTACTTGGCGATGAACCTCAAGTGCACACGTATGAGATCGGTTATTCTTATTGTAATGAAAATAACCTTACATTTTCCGAACATTTTATAATAATTTTAAATAAGTGTTCTATGAATTTTTTATGGTATTATTTACGCGTTTTGAAGAATCAACTGTTTTATTATTTTATGCGAAAATCATTGTCAATTTCTTCCGGAAAAGTTTAACCGTAGAAGAACGTAGGAAGTATCCACTTTTGAGCCAATTCATCATGATCACATTTTGAATTACTTTCTCGCTAATATATATATAAAGTGTAGGATGGTTGTCGGTGGAAAAAGTATAGCTGGCTCGGGGGACGACGTTGGTAGAAGTTTGTTTGAATGCGAGGACGATGGCTGTGCTCTTTTGGTACATAGGTTACCTACAATTAGTGCCGGAGGCATGCGGAATTCGAGCAAGCAAAGTACTTTTTATTTACCCAGAGCTCTCTGCTTCGCTCACGACCACCAAAGATGTATTGGAGCCCGAGCCTCAACCGAAAAGTGGGCAAATTGGAGGCGGAGAAATGTATACGCTCTTGTATTCTCCTCTCGTTCTTTTTTTTTTTTTCCTTTGCCGAATCGATTGTGTGCTCAGGCTCCTTTCGTGAGTTTCTCCCTCTCACTCGCGCCCTCCCCGCCGAAGTGAACACAGAGTACACACCGCATGGGAGTTTTTGGTAAGCTCTCCTGTTGCGCTCCGAACTCACACTGCCGTGTGTATATCGAGGTCAAGATTTATGGTGTTTAAAAATCGAGTGTAAACGAGCTAGAGGAGAGAACTTTTAAATTCACGACCGTATACAAGTTCGGCAGCCGGTCGCATGGCTCGGTCCCCCACTCCCCACTGCGTTTTAGCGTGACAGAAAAACATCAACAAACAAATAACGCTTATTTGGTCGGCGTTTGGATCATCCCTGACGCAACGAATCACAAATTTCATCCGAGTCCAGGTGGAAAAATCAATCTTCCAGTCATTCTCTCTCTCTCTCTCTCTCTCTCTCTCTCTCCCCCCCTCCCTCCCTCCCTCCCTCTCTCTCTCCGCTCTTTCTCTTTCTCTCTATACTGTGACGACCAGTTTATGCATAAAAAAAAATGCCGAAGATCATCTTTGGGTGTAAATCCTAAATATGCACTCCGTAGGGATCTCAAGGAATGATATTAAATATCAAAAAATAGAACGAGTATAAGGGAATGGGATACGTAGAAGGCAAAGGAACCCGTACGATTAAAAAAGAAATATTTGAAGTAACAAATTTGACTTAAACAATATATATATTTTTTATTGAAGTCTAAACATTTTTAACACGCAATGTCCGCTGTATGTCGTCACGTGTGCAGCCGTCTGAGGCTCCTACGCGTCCTAAAAAAAAAAAATAAAAATAAAAAAAAATACATTGACCAATAACCACGAAATTTTTGCTGAATCATCGCCCTCCCTCAATCGAATTTTTATCTCCGACTCTTCGATTCTAATCACGACAATGTCGATTATAAAATATCTATATCGGCGAATGAATGAGAAATTAGTGATGTAAGAGTATACACGAGATACGTGTCCGTACATAAATTCCAAATCCGGACACGAGAGATAGATTGCATGTACCAATAGGTATATTCTCATGCTGTTAAAGAGAATTTTGATACATAACAGACATATATATACCGTGTACACGAGCTACATCATGGCGGGTTGAATTTGTTCGCAAAGAAATTCATCAGCTCTCGACGGGAACGTTTTTTTTCCTCTCAACCAGGCGATGGCCACCGCGTTGAAATGTGAAATCAATGATAGACCGCGGAGTCATCGTCGAAACGAATATAGGAACAGAGACGAGCGCTAGAGAAGATGAAGAAGAGATACTAATCCTTATATATGTATAATATATATATATATATATACACAGCTATATGTAGAGGTTGCACGATTCTCAACCTACCCACACCCACACACACACACACACATACAGATATATATATGGCTCGTTGTTCGTGCTCGAGCGTTTGTGAGCTCGTGATGATCGCAGGCTAGACTGGCGAGAAAAGTCCTAGCTCTCTTCTCATCGACTACCATATACATTATTGAGGAGCAGCAACGAAGTTATATCTAGTTGCGAGAGAGCCCTCGTGCACGAATCCAGAGGTCAGGAATTCGGGGCGCGATTCTCCATCGTGTACATGCATATAGATATATATAAATATCTCCCTGAAAGATCCTCTCTCTCTCTCTCTCTCTCTCTCTCTCCATAGTCTCGTTAACAGGCTCCCTTGTTCGCGACATGAAAAGAAGAAAGTGGTATCGAATTGTCCGGTGCTACGATAAAAATTGGTTCGAAACATGGCACTCGCGGTATCCCCTGTGTGCAACTTCAAATATTTTACCTCTAGCAAAAGTTTATCGATTGTAGCAGACATTTTATCTACAATTTGTGATTGAATCTTTCGAGTTATATGGGCAAAAGAACCCGTATACTATTTTCCGGATGCCACAATGATCACGTATTTGTTACGCACATATGATCCATATCGTGCTTAATTTTTCAACTGTAAAAGCGCAAGTTGATTATGGAAGCATCGGTAGGGTGTTGATGTGCACATCTCACAGTGGCAGAGTCTCCAGAATGACCCGTTGTATATATTATCTACTTCGAAGTAGTTGAATCTTCAGTCTTAGCATATATGAAGAAACCGTAGAGCCCCGAGGTTGCCTGAATTTTGGAAATTTATCTATAAAATTTTCGCGTTAAACGTGAAAAAAATTCAAATCTCGAAGTTGGATCTTGTCTGACAGTTGTTTTACCTCTGCTCCTCAACGCATCCGGAGGGTACGGAAATTTCCGTGTAGCTCATTATCGAAGTACCTGATGATGCAGAGGTTGCACGTTTGTGGTATATAGCACGTGTGCCACACACGCGATCTCGATTCCTCACTGTGAAGAATGAGAACAAGAAGAAGAGAAAGAAAAAGACGAAGAGACTCGTTTCCCCGCGGTAAAAAGCTAAGTGTACGAGACGACGCGTGTGCTGTCGTGCTCTGTGTGAGGGAAAAGTCTCTTCCTCACAGGGGCGGTCGTGGCAGGCGGTCTTTTCAGCGACCAAAGGCTCCGCCTGCGATACGCCGGCACGCCTTCGTTCGAGTACACATGCACCTTTATGCAATCGAGCAATCACACATACATGCATAGCACTTTCGTACATATAGTCACGAATGTTATGTGAAACACGCGAAAAAGCATAAAAGTTTGCTCCCCTCGACTGTAGCGCACGCGGGCTAGTCTCTATAACGTTATACTATACCATATGCACATCAGCAGGTAACCATATCGGAAGTGCAAGTGCGCCGCGATTCCGCGAGCATGCAGCCAAATATCCATACTGGATTCCGTGATTTCTTTAGCTGAATAAACATATATACATCGATCGAACACAATGCACATCGGGTCTCGCATAGATAGTGACGAGCAGCAATGTGTCGTTGGCAATCCGGAGTTTGCTGCAAACGAGTTCAATGAGACCTCATATAACGGGATGTGAAAAACTGGAGAACGTTAATTTTTTTTGCCTGCTTGCTTTTTCTCATCCGCGGTTGAGATTTCGCGGGTGAAAAATAGATTCATACTGTTCGCGTCTTTAAGACTTTTGCCAACTCACTCATCGACCATAGTTTCGTAGGTTTATACATTCTCCTGAACAATCTCAAGTGTTTCTTCCGGATAATTTATTATTCGCTCTATACTCACTCTAACTCTGTATATGATGAAATTCATAAGTTGCCAAAAATTACTTGCGGATCGAACTAAACTCAAAGCGAAAAAAAAAACTCGATGCCCTTAGTACTCTGCAAGAATAAATTCTTCTGCTCTTCTCAGAAATTTCAATACAACTTAATTTGAGGAAAAAAAAAAGAATGATTGCGAACATCATTTGGCTGAGTTAATATTCAAGTAGGGGAGTTTCACACGATCTCAAAGTTGATCCACATCCGGATCCAGTGTTTAACTCTAAAATTGCTATAAGTTCGTCTCAGCATTACGGTCAGTTTGAGAGCTTTTCAGTCAGGACACTGATTACGAAAGTGATATTTATAAGATAGATCGATGCTGTAAAATTCATATAGTTCCTCATAGTGATGAGTAATTCGCTTGGATGCAAAGTCGCAGTAAAAATGATTTTTGAAAAAAAAAAACTGCGATCGATATTTTTAATGAATCTCGGAGATGGTAGAGATTTCGGTAAACGAATTTATTTGATCAACCATGCGAATCGTGAAACATATTGCTTGTCTTTTTCACGAAGACTATGTCAAGCATAAACTCCGAGGAGAATGGTGTCTTGCGGATGGGTTTGGCGTTTAGCTTGGGTGTTTCACATCGCCTCGAGAGAATCGCCGCGCTTCAGACGCCACTTCTCCGCAAGACCGTTCGCTGACCTTGGCTGACCTTTCGACCGGTACCCACAGCGTCGCGGAGACCCGTCGACCGCTTCCTCTCTATTTCTTCCATAACCAGTGGGATAACCCTGTACAATACATAAGCTATAACATGCATACATACATAATAGTAGACCTATTGTATACACATTTATAGCCTACTGTAATCGTGTGAATTTAACGTGATGTGAAACACACTCTTCGTATCTCTCTCTCTCTCTCTCTCTCTCTCTCTCTCTCTCTCTCTCTCTCTCTCTCTCTCTTTGTCTCTGTCCGCATTGTGCACGTTTAATGCTATCTTCCCCGCGGCCATATACGTACATCGCAATCACCTCAAAGACTGCAAGCTCGACGCACCGTGTGGCGCGATGACCTATGCGTTTCACTCGACCGGATGTATCTATATACTTGAGGGCAAATAATAATCCGCCGAGTTCCCGACTGCAAGACTATATCGACGAGAGAGATCGAGAGAGGAAAAAAAAAAATCAAACAAAAACTTGAATTCAGCATTAAACAAGAGCACATTGTCTTCGAGGTGCTCGCGATAGCTACATTCACCCGCTCTCTCTCTTTCTCTATCTCTCTCTCTCTCGTTTTATACATATATATATATGGTTTATCGGATGGCACGAGAGACGATGGTAGTGGTAAGCGCTTTATACACGATAAAACGACATAAACATTGGTCCACGAGGAGCACACGCGAAATCTCATTGTACTCCGGGTATATATATATATATATATAGATGAAGAGCGCGAAGCGTGTTCTCGTCGTCGTTGCGGGGAGCTCTCTTTTCTCTTTCTCCTTCTTCCGTGCTACAGAGAACTTTATCGACGAAACTGTACACGCGCGTGCATTTCTTCGCCGGTTGCACGTGTGCCAGCAGCCGCCGTTTTATCGACTATCAACCCCCTTGGTCACTTATATTCGCCTTGTTATTTGCCATACTCGATACTTTCTTGGCTCGTTCGCTGACTTGCTTGCTCGTCCGCGCGCTTGCTGCATTATGTATAATATATTATTTATATAAGCAAGTCTGGAACTGTTAGAGAGACACTGAAATAGTGTTTTAAGGTTAACGGCCCCATTAGTATGACATTATATACGGAAAATCTTTCATTTTGATCTTGTAAATTCATAGGGATTAACAAGGAAGAACCGGGGTACCAGTTAGTACCAGCGTCCCCAATTTGTTCCTCAAGCTGGTGGTACAGTTGAAAAGTAAAATGGGAAAAATTTAAAAAAAAATGTAGATTGATGTCCCGATGTTATGTAGACAAGGCCCCGGTAAAAAGTGCCGGGTATACGTAAGGGATTATAATTTTAGTAAATATTGATGTTAATAAGCCGAATTAATTGGATAAAAAAATTGTTTAATTTTAACAAGATTCACGATGTCATCGGTGTCAACGATGTCATCGTTCACCGACGAAAAAAAAAAGTATAACATAAATTCCACTAAAAGTAAAGAGGTAAGGTAAACATCTGTATCGAGAATTCAAATCTTACGAGTCTTCTAGGGTGCTAAATATTCACGGATCTTTTATTATACGTGGGTATATGTATAGTGTGAGCGTCCATTTATTATACGTATAGAGTATCGTCTCGAATTACGAGAGCTCTCGGCGCAGATGCACGACTTCATTGGCTCTAATTCCCTGAACGCATGGCCCAATTGCTCCCGGAGGTCAGCAACACGCGTCTTCTATCTTGATAATATATATACTCTCGGTATCCAGGCATCCAACTCTTAATTCGGTTTTTTCCCGTTTTTTTTTTTTTTTTTTTTTTTTTTTTTCTTCTTAATTGTCTTCTTTATTTTACTGAATTTGTGGCGCGTGATTCGACCCACCGCTTGTGCAATCTTTCTTGTATCCCTATATATAAACGTTACATTGTGGACACATCACTGACAACGATGTTTACTCAACGAATCTCAACTGAAAGAATATACCAAAAACCCTTCCATAACGTATATTGGAGTGGCTATCTCGTTACGTAACATTTATAACGTTCCAGAAATAAATTTATGACGTAATCCATATCGTACGGCAACGCGAAATTTGCGAGATATCGGATTCACGGAGAGGTAAAAACGATTTAGTTAGAATGAAACAAAGATTTTTTAAATTGAAAAACTTCTTTGCTAAACAACTTATCGTTGTGATAAATAAATTTCATGTGATTTGCATACATTATGATATAACGAATAAAATCTTATTCAAATGCTACACTCGAAGAATACGAAAATGATGGAAAATTTTCCGATATGAAATATTTATATTTGCAGTCCGGTTCATGACTGCAAATATTTTGTTCTACTTTTGATTTCTAGCATGGTTGACCTCGAGGAGCCGTATTGGCGTCACAAGCTCTTAATATTCGCGAAAAAAAAAATAAATAATGAAATATTTTTGAGCCTCGAAATAAGAGGCAATCGCCGAGCGAGAACAAAATCCTCACACGCGAGTAACCGCGAATATAAAATTGACGCTATTATCCGCGGCATAAACGCTTCATGCGTGAGAGTATATATTTTTCTTCGCACACCCCCGCGTATATATCGTATCGCGCAACGAATCGAGTAATATTATGTATACGTGTACAGTCGCGAGATCCTTTTATTCCCGAAATATCTTTCAACTGTCAAAATTCATTCAAACTTTAATAAACTCCAAAATCCACCTCATCTCGTCATCCTTTACGAGTTGAGGCGGGTATTTGTATAACCTCTTTTTCATAATGAATCGAGAGGCGTGAGTGTGTGCCGAGGCATATCTTTTCAGTTCCTTAACACGACACATTCGTGTGGCGTTCGCGTTATTTCATGAGCCGTCGCGTATATATACGGCCTTTGAATGTATAACCTGATGACAACGCATAGATAGACATCGAGGTGGCAAAGCGTCAAATGTATATCTCGGTCGAAAATGTGCGCTATTGATAACGCGTCAGTTTAATTGATGCCGGCAATGTGTCAGGCTTGAGACTCGTTCGTCGCGCGCGTCACTAAATCTTTGTAGATCGCTCTCGGGACGATATATAATACGCGCTCCTCTTCGCTCCTCCAACTGTGTCCTCGCTATCTTTCTTTCCCTCTCTCGCGCACGCATTCACCCATTCTCGTTCGACCATTCTCCCTCATTAATTCGCCGCCAGCTTGCCGACGGCCACCCTTCGAGCCTTGACAAATTATTCTGCCTACGAAGCAGAAAGAATTGGTCAGCGCACACGCCGCCTCTCTCTCTCTCTCTCTCTCTCTCTCTCTCTCTCTCTCTCTCACTCTCTCTGGCGAAGACGATGAAAAATTGATCCCGCGTTGTCGTCTCGTAAATACTTAATGAGGTGTGGGAACGCCTGGCACACTATATGCAGATTCTTCTTTTTTTTCTCTTTCTTCTTGCTTTTATAGCCCGTGTGTGATCAAAAATGCCAGATGTTCAAGAATTCCTCGGTTTTTTTTATTCGTATGAATGATATACTCACTATTACGAACAGTTGAAAGAACTTATATGTGTACAGAGTTGTTGGTGGAATTAGGGAAAAAAAAGTAGCAAATACGATACTGTTCTCCGGGAATAGCGCCAAGAGTTTCTCTCATTGCAAATAAAAAGTATCTCTCTTGCTGTTTTTGTTCTTCTCCAGTCTGCACGACCGAGAACGTCTTTCTCTCTTCCCCTTTTTCGCGTTGATTTGTTTCATTTGACGAATCTGATTCCATTGCAAGGGACACGAGCTCTTTCTCTCTCTCTCTCTCTCTCTCTCTCTCTCTCTCTCTCTCTCTCTCTCTCTCTCTCTCTCTCTCTCTCTCTTTCTCCTTCTTGACCGTCTTCGCTTCTTCTGTTGGTTCTGCTGCTGCTGGTATTTTAATTGTCATGTCCCTTTTTATAAGAACACTGGCCTGCAGCCTGAATGTCGAATTTCGAGATGCTCTGCATAGCCGAAGCATTTATCCAATCAAGGATTGGAATGCGCGAGGCAAGATCCAAATGGGGGGAATATCGCAATGAGTAAGAGAGAGAGATGAAGCGAGACCAGAGATACGTCGTTTCAGTAATAAACGGGCTGTGATGAATCTCGCCGCTACAATCTCAATGCTCTTCAAAGAAATTGCCCGTCTGTTTCGTTCTGACGCGATCAACAAACGCAATTTTCCTTTCCTTTTACATTCGCCAGCGAGCGATGAAAATAATTCGTTGCGATATATATTTTAAGGTCTTTCTTTAGATGGCTACACATCTGTCCCTTCGGTGGGTCGAATGATCTCTCCCTCGCTGAGTGAAGTGCGGAACAGTGGCGTCGAGAGAAAAAGACTATAATCTATACGTATGCGTGTTAGGAGCCTCATATAGCATCGGTCTTGTTGGAGAGGATTGCTGTATAATCTTCGAAAGTGGAGTTATATGGCCCAGGGAGATTCAAACGTGCCGAAAGGCCGCTCGCCACGTGGTGGCAAGTGTTAAAAGCCCCAGTCTTATCTCGTACTGTTTAACGAAGGACGTGAAGTGCGATCAAAACGTAAATTCCATGTGGGTGTATAGTGATAATGATGGCTCGTCGTGGTGGCCTCGAGTCGAGAAGAGAGAGAGAGACAGAGGAGGTGAAGGAGAATACGGATAGGATAAGCTTTTGGGTTGCTCGAAGAACTCTGCAGCTTAATATATGTGTATACATAACGCAGAAGAAAGGACCAAAGTCTGGAGGAGAGAATACGAAAGACGAAGGATAAGGAAGGGAGGAGAAAAGTGAAGGAGTATATAGTTGTGGCTCGATGTAGAGAGAAGATTTGCTGCTCCGCGGGCAAGCTCTCTATACTTTTCGTGAGCCCTATCCTCCTCCTACTCCTCCTTCTCCTCCGCCTCTTCTTGCTCATCTCCGTCTCCAGCTCCTTCTTGGCTCTCGTTTTTTTCCCAGAATTGAATTTCGAGGGAAGCTCGGGGGCGCGTGCGGCTCGCCTCGTTAGAAGAATCGTGAGGCTCGGCGTGGACGACACGACCACGCCAAGCAGTCGAGAAGAAGGCGAATGTAAAGAGAACGAGAAAGAAAGCGGTACAGTGAAGAACCGCTGGGAAATGAGATAGATAGAGAGAGAGAGAGAGAGAGAATGAGAAGTCATGAGAGCCACAAGAAGGTAGGAAAAAGAAACAAGAAAGAGGAGAAACGCCGTGAGGGACGATGCGAAAAAGAGAATAATATAGCAAACAAGAGAATAAGACGGAGAATGAGCGACCTAGTGAGTGAGTGAGTAGTGGGACGCTAAGAACAGTGTGCCGCATTCACCGCGCGACCACTCCAAAGCTATATACACTAAAACGCCAAACTTCCCAGACGCGAGCTCGTATCCTCTTCTCTTTTACTGCCTCTATATAGATAAATACAGCGACTACTATATCAAACATAAAGGGTGAAAGAGAGAGAGAGAGAGAGAGAGAGAAAAACGCATCCACTTGCACTACAAACTCTCGCATCCCTGCCCCCTCTTCCTGTCTCAGTCTTGCTGAGCTTGATTTATCGTACGCGCCGATCGTAGCGATCGATAGAGAAGAAGGAGGTGGAGGAAAAGGGAAGAAGGACCGTGTCGGAATGATCGAAGAGCGGCGTGCGGGGCTACTAAACGTGTAAGCACGGGGGGGGGGGGTGGACAGGGAGGATGTCGTCGTCGAGACGGATACATCGAGTCGAATCTCGATCTGAGACGCTTCAACGAGACGTACGATTTCGCGGCTCGCGCCTTCATCTCATCATCCTCCTCCTCCTCCTCTTCTCGCATTCTCAATCTCGTGCATGTACGCGATATGTATCTATGCACATACATACTCTTATAAATCAACTATATTGTGATGTACCTAATACTGCAATACATGTACGCCAATTGTTAAAAAAAAAAAAAAAAAAAACAAGAGAAGCAGCCCGATAAGTGCGTGCCGACGCGTCTAAGAACCAGTTTGATGTTTACCTAGTAAGTAGCGTTGTCAGTCAGCGAGTTGCCTCGAGTTCGGCGGCTCTCTTTTCTCGTTCTCCATCTCAACATCTTATATATATAACATACGAAGACACAAACAGGCGTAACGAATTCTCTGAAGCAATAAGACGTAACCCGTACCGTTAAACACCTATAGAGCTATGTGGGTTGAGCCCTTGTGCTTCTGAGACGGCAATATTATATGCCATATACGAATTCACAAACATGCATAAAGGTATGCTGAAAAGAAAAAAAAGACGTTATACCCATATCGTTAAGCACGTCGAGTCGCTCGAATTACGCCCGTTTGCTTCTTACAATACGATAATATATATGCCATATATGCACACACGAACAAGAATAACAAATGCTAAAAAGCAAAAAGACGAGAACGACATTATTGAACGCGTAAACTCGTATGGGTTGCGCCCTTTTGTTTCTCTTAGAAGACGATACAGTAGACTTGGCTCGTCTCGAAAGGTCTTCACGTACGTACATTAGAAAGTGTATGTGTGTGTGTGTGTGTGTGTGTGTGTGTGTGTGTGTGTGTGTGTGTGTGTGTGTGTATGCTTAGCACGGTGTGACGATGGTGGACGTGGTCACAGCCGTTGCGCTGGTTATATACAACTGCCCCATAGTGTTGTATGCGTCGGTGTTGAAGGGATGGGAATCCCATGAAGAAGGAGCAACACTGAGCAGCAGCAGCGGCAGCAACGACGACGACGACGACGACGACGAAGACGACGCCGTCAGTGGCGGGAGTATAATTTAACGGGGGTAGGGGGCATAGAAGGAGGGAGACCAGTCTGCCAGTCACGCAGGGAGCGTGACCGTCGACAGGATTTGGACCTGGTGCTGACTATGCTCACGAGAGTCAGTCGCTCTCCGACGCTTGCCGGGGAATAGTCCCGTCCCTCGTCCTACGACGAATATAAATACAAACTCCAAAGTAGCCTTGTCCTCTCAAAAGCATACAACGGACATTTATTTATGCATATTGAGCACAAAACTCGGTGCAACACAAACATTCTGTGTAGTTTTCATTTTTGTTTCTGTTCTATTGTTTAAAAAAAAAAAAAAAAAAAAAACAACAACAACAACGAAAGAACTATGTTTTCTATATCACGATACTCCGTTTTGGGCGTAAATGAACGAGAGAACGTACCAACGAAATTTCTTCTGTACGGAGGAATTCATTGAGGAGAGAAAGAGTAATAACGTAAAAATCAAATTACTGGCGAGCAGAGAGGATAATAATAAAAAACACGTATCCTGCGCCCGCGAGCGTGTGGAGCGTGCGAAACAGTGAATATGAGTGCTTGACACTAACGACGCGCACGGGAAGAACAAAGTTAGTTTTTTCCAAATTCTTTATAATCTCTCGTGACAGTGTCGTGTATATCCAGTGTTCGGTGTTTCAGTGATAATTTCGCTTTGTGCTCGCGGAGTTGCGCGAGAATATTCGAACAGCGAGCGGGGGAATACGTATTATTCTTGTTTCGGTGCGCGTGTGTGAAGGAACGCGAAGTAGAGAAAACGCGGAGCGCGAGTGAACTTGTGAGCAATCAGGATATACGAAATAAAACAAGCCCCGCGAGAAATGGAGAAACCACGCTGCCACTTGTTCATTCTCATCTCGTTGATACTCATTCGTGGTAACGTGATCGTCGTACGTGGACGCAGCATCACGAGCCTCGAGGCACCTCGCGGCTGCGAATGGATAAGAGAGAGCAGCGTCACGAGCGACGAGACGCTATCCAGCGCCGTTAGCGAACAACAACAGACTCTCGTTTGCCGTTTGAGAACTATAGCGAACGCGGGATCTCTTATCGGGAACCTCTCGAGCGTACAAGCCGACACCGTGACCTCCCTCGGATTGGAATGCAACGATGCGCTCTTCTTCGAGAGTCAGCTCGAACAACCGGTTACGCATGATTTTCTCGCGCCCCTTCCCCGACTCGAGAAGCTCCGTCTCGATTATTGCAAAATTCGCTATCTGCCCGGTGGTGCATTCGCTACTGCTCATAATTTGCGCAAATTGTCGCTTAGAACGCGCAACGGCGATTGGTCCTCAATGACACTGGATGTGAATCGTGACGCATTGCGCGGTTTGCCGAATCTACGCGAGCTCGATCTAACCGAGAACAATATATGGAGCCTACCGGCGGAATTATTGTGCCCCGTGCCGAGTCTCGGGACTCTCAATCTTACGCGCAACAAGTTACAGGACGTCGTGTCACTCGGTTTCTCCGACGGTAGCGGTCCCTCGTGTACACCGAATCTCGAGATTCTCGATCTGAGCAGCAATGAGCTCAGTGCACTGCCCGATCGTAGTTTCAGCGCTCTACGGAGCCTCGGAATTTTAATGCTCCAGGACAATGACGTGCGACACGTGGGCGATCACGCTTTGGCCGAATTAACGGCACTGCGATCGCTCAACGTGTCGAGCAACAGGCTCGTTGCTCTGCCTCCCGAGCTGTTTGCCGATACAACGGAATTGCGCGAACTTGTGCTCAGCAACAATTCACTCGCGGTACTTGCACCGGGTCTTCTCGATTCCCTCGAGAAACTTCAGTCTCTCGATCTCAGCGGCAATGAACTTACCAGTCGCTGGATCAATCGTGATACCTTCTCGCGTCTCGTACGTTTGGTGATACTCGATTTGTCATTCAACGCACTTACGCGAATCGATGCTTACGTCTTCAAATCGTTGTACAGTCTGCAGGTACTGAAACTCGAGCACAACGACATAGATACATTGGCCGATGGTTGTTTCGCCTCGCTGAGAAATCTTCATTCTCTCACTCTGTCGCACAATAAGATCGTACGTTTCGAGCCAGCGCAAAGCGCAGGTCTCGCTGCTCTCGTACAATTGTTCTTCGACGGCAACAGACTTCGCGGTTTGCATCGTCACGCATTTACGAACGTAACCGGACTTCAGGATGTTTCGATGAGCGGTAATTTACTCACTGAAGTTCCCGAGGCAATGAGAGAATTGAGATCTCTCAAGACCCTCGATCTCGGTAACAATCTAATTGCGAGAATCGACAAGGAATCGTTCGCCGGACTCGATGAGCTTTATGGCCTGAGACTCGTCGATAACAAGCTCGAGAATGTTTCGCGCGAAGCTTTCTCGGCATTGCCGGCACTTCAGGTGCTCAATCTCGCCAGTAACACGATTCGTCACGTGGAGCAAAGTGCCTTTGCCTCGAATCCCGTCCTTCGCGCGATAAGACTCGACGGTAACGAATTAACGGAAATACGCGGTGCATTCACGTCACTCTCGACTCTCGTTTGGCTCAACGTATCGGACAATAAACTGTTGTGGTTCGACTACAGTCATTTGCCGAATAGCCTCGAGTGGCTCGACATGCACAACAATCAGATAAGCGAATTGGGCAATTATCACATGGTGCACAATAATCTGAAAATCAAGATGCTCGACGCGAGCTACAATCTCATCGTGGAAATATCGGATTCGAGCCTGCCGGACAGTGTAGAAACGATATTTCTCAATAATAACAAAATTCGCAACGTCGCGCCTGGGACATTTTTGAAAAAGGCTAATCTGGAAAAGGTCGTATTGTACGGTAACGAGATCAGGCATTTGGACGTTGCAGCCTTGGCCCTGCAGTCCATACCTGAGAACAAAGATATACCCTCCTTTTACATAGGAGACAATCCCATATTGTGCGACTGTTCGATGGAATGGTTGCCCAAGATAAACGAATTGTCGAAACACCGTCAGCATCCACGAATAATGGATCTGGACTCGGTAACCTGCGAAATGGTTCACGTTCGAGCGACTCCCCATCGTCCATTGTTGTCCCTCAAGCCAAAGGACTTTTTATGCCGTTACGAGGCTCACTGTTTCGCTCTCTGTCACTGCTGCGATTTCGATGCCTGCGACTGCGAGATGACCTGTCCCGACAATTGCTCGTGTTATCACGATCACAGCTGGTCGAGCAACGTCGTTGATTGTTCGAACGGTGGTTATAACGACGTTCCCGAGCGTATACCAATGGACGCAACGGAAATATATCTCGATGGTAATGAGCTCGGTGATCTCGGTAGTCACGTGTTTATCGGTAAACGACGACTCGAGGTATTGTTTCTCAACAATAGCGGAATATCGGCGCTTCACAATCGTACATTCAATGGCGCCGCGGCACTTCGGGTTCTTCATCTCGAGGGTAATTCGTTGCGCGAGCTTCGTGGCTTCGAGTTCGATCAGCTGGAACGTTTGTCGGAGCTTTATCTCGATCACAACGCAATAGCGATGGTAGGAAATACGACGTTCAACAAGATGAAGAGTCTGGAGGTACTGAGGCTCGACAGCAACAGGATCGTGGATTTTCGTCCGTGGGAGGCTCTGGCCGGTGCCGGTGCCGGTGCTCGGGTAGCACTCGAGGGTAACGCTTGGAACTGCGATTGCACGAATACAGCGAGATTACGCGCTTGGCTAAACGTTCACAATGGCGATGCCGAAAAGATGTATTGTCGTGACGGAACGGAGACTCTCGCCGAAGCTCTGAGACGCTGCGGCGATCCATCGACCGAGGCCGTGAGCCGTGGAATTCCCGATACACCTCTCATGGGTGGTAATCTCGTGCCTCTGCTGGCCGGTGCCCTCGTAGCCGTGATCGTTGTTTGTCTCGTCGTTGCGCTGGCATTTGCATTTCGTCAGGATGTTCGTCTCTGGGCACACTCGCGTTATGGCCTGAGATTGGGAAAAATTACCCCACCACCCGACGAGGAGCGCGATCGTCTCTACGACGGTTATATAATTTACAGCGAGCGAGACGATGATTTCGTATCGAGATGCCTCTCGGCCGAGCTCGAACAGTCCGGTCTCGCTCTCTGTCTTCACTGGCGAGATTTGCCACCGTCTCGCGCCCAGGAAGCCGTACCACCGGCAGCCGCTGCAGCGAGACGAATTATCCTCGTATTCTCGCCCGTATTTCTCACCAACGAATGGCAGCATCCCGAATTTCGTGCTGCGCTTAGATGCGCCCTCGACAACATAAGACCGAGTTCACGAAGAAGACGGGTCGTTATACTTCTCGCCACCGAGGCACCCCTCAGAGATCCCGAGCTACAACTTTTGCTGCAAACGTGCACGGTCATTGTCTGGGGCGAGAAGAGATTCTGGGAAAAATTGCGTTTCGCTATGCCCGATTCGGTGGATAAAAGACGAAGGGACAGCGGCAAGAAAGTCAACACGAGCGAGAGATGCGCCAATGGAGGTGGTGGTGGTGGTATGACCGGGGTACGTTTACCAGCGCGCTACACCGTTGCACCCTCCGCAGCCGATCTCTGGTCAAAACCAAACGGGGCTTTGGTAGCTCCGGTACACGCACCAACCCCCACACCCACACAATCGACGTACGTTAGTTCCGCATCGAGCAGAACCGAGGACGAGGACAGCGGTGCGGAACATCAGCATCTCGCTGGTTACGGGACTTATCACGGTGCCAATGGGCGTCCTGCCAGTCTCGCATCCAGGGCTAGTCATCTTTACAGCACGATACCCGAGCCACCATTGTCCGTGGCGAATCCACAGCACGTTGGCACGAATCTACCGATCAATCCCCGTACTTACTTCGTTTAGCGCCCCGAGGTTGTACAACCCGGCAATTCCCCGCGTCCTTCTACGAAGATCGATCAATTCGATCCGAGCTTATCCCCGACAACCCGTCACGTCTCTCATCCTCGAACTTTAAACTCGGATTTTTCGATCTATAAACGTTTTCTCGTGTGATTCGTAAAGAAAAGTATGCATATATATATGTGTATACATTTTTACGAACGCCTCTTGTTTATTGCAAATGTTCCAAACTGGCTTTTGAACGATTATGCGGTGATTCCCCTTCTCGAGAGATAATCCGTTTCTCGTTTCCCACAGATGTTCATTCTCAAGACTGCCTCTGCGAAAACTCCGTAGATTAATTAAATTGCGATAAGAACGGAATAATCGTTTGATAACGTCAATCATTCGTCCGGTGTGATTATTTGTTATTCATTTGGCAGATTCTGTTCTATAGGAGTGGCGTTACAAGAATGAGAGAATTTTTTTTTTTTCTACCGGCTATTCCGATGGGTTATCTGACCGGTTTTTTCGTTGAAAAAATTAATAGAGGGGAGAGAGAGAGAGGGAGAGAGAGTGAGTGATAGAGTGAAAAAATCTCGTTCCTATACATATACAGATTGCCGACTGTGCGAGTGTCCAAGTCATTCGACGCTTATTAGACTCTAAGAGATTCTTTGTAAATAATGTAACTACTTTTTTGTAAATAGCAACACCCACAGTCGAAGCAACGGAGAAGCTTCTCGACGCTCGCGATTAGTACATATTTCCTAGAAATTGAATTTAATTGTATTATTGTATTATTATTGTAAATAGAAATGACGGGAAAGAAAAATCGAGAAAAAAGAAATGATTGCATTTTATCCGCGATCGGTCATATACTGTATTTGAATTTCATCACCAATCATCGAATTCGACGAACTTGAAAAAAAAAAGAGAGAATAAACACGTTCGTTTTGTAATGAAAACAGAATGTATATTTATTGAATTACCCATTCACCAACAATCCATGGAAAAAAAAGTACAAAATTTTTTTTTTTCCTCTGATGAATACATCAATATATTTTTTGCTTATTTCTAATTTGAGAAAAAAATTCATAGAGACGTGCATACAATGTTTAGTCGAGGATAACTATGAATTATGATTTTTTCCGCATTTTTTTCCATGAAGTTTGTTCTTTCCTCATCCTCAAATACCATCAGAAATCCCAATTGCTATTCAGACCATCAATTTGATACCAACTTCATATCAAAGTGCGGTGATACAGCATGGGTCAATAGACGTGCAACGTATACCCATGAAAATCTCTACTGATGTATTCATTTGCACAGTATGTTATACGAAGGTTTGAGTCCTTCGAGGACACGGGAATCGGAATAATTTGCTTGGATTACGTATATACCTGTAGCCTGTAGCTTTGAACGTAAGCTTTCGTCAATGGGCTTTGAATGATTAAAGAGACAGAGCGCGATAGAGAGAGAGAGAGAGAGAGAGTAACAGGTAGAATCCGCAAAGCCATGCAACGGAGAATCTCACCACGAGCTCGTGATGCTTTTGTAGGATAGGTATATCGATCCTCGTGCTATTTCACAGCAGAAAGGGAAGGATCGGTTATAGGGTTTGGGAAAACGAAATAGTGGCGGATCCGTGAATCTTCAGTACAGTGATCACGTACGCACTTATCTTTGCCTTCGCTTTTCGATAACCGCATTCCGAATCCCTGCGAATACCATATGAATCGGAGAGTCGACGATACGAGCCTCGAATCAAATATTTCGTGATGTTGGCTAGGCCGTGGCTCTACAGTGAGTTGCTTGAAACGTGGTAAGAATTATTAGGTCCAATGTCGGCGGCGTAGTTATATGTAATACATCCCGTTCTCCTGTATACCCGTTGACTACTCGCAAACAAATGGCCGTAACAAGCCTCGATTTACATATTAAATTTTCAGATTTATGCCCCTTTATGCGTACATCATCGGTCGATGCTTTAATAATATAAGTAGAGACATGTACTCCGCTGTATATCTGCAGTGACTGGAGGTGCAAGTCTCGAAGAATCGAGGTACGTTAGCATTGATTGAGACGTCCGTCTCGCGAACGTGTACACACATACATATATAATATATATATATATATATACATATACCTATGTATTTTCACGAGTTACTGGGGCGTTTCTTAACGATCCAACAACGATAATATTTGCTCGATAAAATTCGAGGATAGCGGGTGAAAAATTTTTCGGCTGGTTAGCACACGCCGGCGAGCGAGTAAGAAGATTTGTTTGCATTTATAGGTGGTGAGAGGGCGCGAGAACCCCCGAAAGTATGAAGGTGTCTGAGATGCATATAGGGATCGGGTTGAGGGCGCGATGAAAAACAGGCGTGAAGGAAGAGAGCTCTCTCTCTCTCTCTCTCTCTCTCTCTCTCTCTCTCTCTCTCTCTCTCTCTCTCTCTCTCTTTCTCTCCATGACTCGAGAGCTATATAAAAGTTTCACCTCGGCAAGGCAACTTGACGTCAACTTTTTCTCATTACACACTCACACAAACATGTATACACGCATACTGTACATCATGTACATACGATGACAGCCCTAAACTGGCGCAGATTTTAAGGCCTCGCGAGAACGGGAGTCGGGCATGAGCGAGTGTAAATATAGCGTTTTGGGAAAAAAGAAAAACACCGACAACCTAACAACCGTAGTACTTTTTTGATTCCGGAGTAATGGTTATATTATAGCTGGGCGGGGTATATTATATAAGTTCTGCGGGCACCCATGCGATAGCCCCCAGCACGTGTGATGTGGGGTTTGCTAGTATAATGTCAAGTTCACTCTCTTTTTTTTTTTATCTTTAGCTTCTCGAGAGTCTCCTTCACTTTAACCACGGTTGGCGATTTTTTTTTCACTTTTTTCATTCATTTTTCATATCGAACTCTCTTTTTCCAAGTTCAAGCGTGATTTACTAACTATTTAACCGCTATAAACGCCATGAGAGCTACATATATAGGCAAAAAGATCACGTGATATAATCACTTTTCGTACAGCGAGCAGTGAGAAAGGAAGCGCATTCGTCGAATCGTTGGGATCGTTCCCGGTTTGCCATGATAACGGAATTTCAATATTGATGTACCGGTGGATGAGTTCATCGGGCGTGAATCTTCCGTGTGAACGGCTATATATATGTGTGTGTGTATACTATACGTATAATATGTATATATACACATCTTCCTACGATCTCGAGAGACGAATAGCATGCCAAGATACTTATATCAATCGTGTGTATACTCTATATACGAAAACTCTGTTCCCTTCAATGTTGACTTTGCAATTATCTTTTCCATTTCTGATTAGACCCCCATCTCGCTATTAGCTGAAAAAACGTTTGCTCATGAAGAACGTGATGATTAATCGAAAGTACAAGCGAGAGTGAGACCCAGTTTGATTATCTAGCCAAACTATTCGGTCGATGAGTAATATTAGTACTACACATATACAGGGTACATATACAAGTGTTAATTGAAGATTTCCAAAACTCTCTGCAATCATATGGATGAACACCGCTCGAATGAAAAACCATTGAAAATATTTCTTTTAACAAAGTCATTACGTTGAGCAATGGTTATATAGAAAAAAAAAGTATCAAAAAGATTCGTTCTAAAAAGATTATATGGCTTTTCGTTTTTATCGCATCACATTTTTGTCATGAAATCATTTAAAATAATCTTTTATTCATAATTTTTTCATCCCTTCCTCACGTCTTCGATACAGTGCACACGAAAATAATAAATCTATAGCAGTTGTTTTGCATAACGTAACCTAGATTGACACATTTTCTTCGAGATCTCGCGTAAAATATAGAGATGTCACCTCGCTTGAGTACCATCCATTAAAATGTAAAACTGACACACCAAAACGGTGACAGGTTTAAAAACACCTCGACTATAGAGGGTCAGTCAAAATATTTATAGACTTTTATGATATGGCAAAACGAGGAATTTGTTGACCCGTCATATATATATCAAATAGAAATTAAATTGCATGACAAGCTCAATAAACGGTCAAAAAACGAAAAAATTGCATAGTAAGACAGCTGTGACATAGTTTCAACTCTGATACTGAAATGTTATAAAACGTATAGAATAAAAAGTAGTCGTGATAGGATTTATTAGTAGTAGTAGTAAGTTTTACTTGCATAGCCTTTTCGGCTTTTTACAACACTTTCATTCACTATATCACTCTTACACTGGGCCATTTTAGTTTTTCTGTTCATTTACGGAACTATTTTTCTCTCTCGATTTTTGCAACCTCATTGCTATTGGCCCAATGTATTTGTGAGAACCTACATTTTAAGGTGGGTTTCGAACCATCGAGCTCGCAGAAAAAGCATCTGGAAAAATCCATTGGTGCCGGCCGCGGGATCGAACCCTGGCCGCCTGCGTGGCAGTCCACAGTCGGACCAACTGGGCCACTGCTCGCTCTCTGATAGGATTTATTAATTTCTCGTATTTTTATTTGGATCCATAAAATAGCACTTTTGACCCACGGTTCTTTAATTTTACTCGTCAAATTTTATATATCGTGTGCAAATCGCCGTTCGAAAGACAATTATCATTTATACGATGAATAATTTATTTTAAATATCTTCTCATGTGGTCAGTATTGATTTATGAATTCGCTATCCGAGAACGGCGCGCTGTTCGAGACTGCTATATGGTAATTCCAGTTGTCGACAATTTCCGTCTGTTTCTCAAGTGAATGATGCGCGTAAGGAATAAAACCTCTCGAAATGCCTCGAGAAGCGTTATATACGCATCCAATATGCGCCACACTTGAGGCCCATAAACGCATGTCTTTCTGACACTTTTCGCAAGAAGAAACTCTCGTTCGGCCGAGTCACACGTGGGTGTGGAGTCATCGTAATACACCAGAGGGAGAGACAACACACCACCGCCGCGAGTTCAAGTGCCGGTGGTGATTCTGTTTACTTTCAAACACTTGGCACGCGCGTCAATGACTCACGGAGAAGTCAGAATATCGCACACGCATGACTTTCCTGATATGTGCCCCTCTTATCCTTATCTTTCGGCTCTCTCGTTTTATCTCTTTGTTCTCATTTTCCCCATAATCGAAAATCTCTCATCATTGGTAATACTCTGGTGCATCTTTTTGCGAATACACTTATAATTTATAATTTTTCGATATCTCGCTAAAATTTTCCGCATAGAGCGAATTTTATTAAAGAATGATTGATATTGAATTTATGGAAAATTAATGAAGTACCTAATTTAGATTTTATGAATGATTATTGTTATTGAGAAAACAATGTGCAGCACCAATATAATTTAACTTACTCCAAAATGTAATTTTAACGGGCACTATATTATATATTTTTTTAAATCAATTCATCGGAAAAATTATACCATCTCCATCGTTATTATTTTAAAATGATTAATTACTCCGTGAGCTCGTTCGTTGGTAATTCTTGTATCAAATCCCGGACGCACACGTCGTGTCTTTTCGAGATATGCCGGAGGGTTTTGAGGAAAAAAAAGCATCCTGCGTTAATTACTCCCCGCGCTATTAGCATTTCCCACTGTGTGTGTTGCTTCGCCGGGCCCCAGTTTCCTCCTCGCTGTAATTGACGGCTCGTTTTGGTGAGGATAATTTCTTTCAAACGAACCAAGCGTTTTGGTCGAATTCCTGCAGCATCAGGGGCAAGTGTGTGCTCGTGACAGCGGTTAGGCTCCGGCATCGCAGCATCCCGATCCATATAATGCTTAGGGGGAGGCTAACGGAGTTATTCTCAGCCTCTCTCGCGACTATAAGCATCGCGAACACCCATTGTACACATTTAGATACTATATACTTTTTCACATCCGAGGCATCGCGACGCTATTTTTTCACACGAAAACCCGAACTTTGTTGTATTCAAACGAAAATATTCGATAGATTTTTTCCGTCCCGAGAAAAACAATGCGTAGAAAAATTATAAATTTTTCTTGCAGCACACTCTGCGACGAGAATAAAAAAAAAATTTTCTACGACGAACCTTCTTTTCATTCATTTGCTATCAAATTTTATCTGAACAGAAAAAAAAAATGGGATATTAGGCAAACGAAATAAATAGGTAAAAATAATTAAATAATCAGGCAAAATAACACATTGGTATTGGAAAAACTTGAAAAATATCTGATATGCATGCATATTCAACCTTTTTTTTTCTTCGTAATTAAGACGTTGAAACCTCAAGATTCGTAACTAATCTCAAAGCACTTGAAAAACAAAACAAACAAAAAAACGTCGACACAGAATAAAATTGCCCGCGTGATTCCTCATTCATTCGACCTTGTAATATAATCTATATGTTTTTCTTCGCTGGTCCAATGATTATGAGAATTTAAGGCTGTATAACTGATACATGGTAATCAAGACTGGGCGAAGAGAACGTTCCTTTCCAACGTATATGTATACATACGGTCTTTGTAACATGAGTGATGCATAGAGCCACTTAATTTCTTCGGTCCTGCGAGTACGTTCTCGCGGTCTTCGGGCAAAGTATATTATACACACTCTCTTGCGTGCCTAAGACGTTGGGTTATATACACGTCCTATATTATATATGCTAGATGTATCGTCTCGACAGTGTAAAATGTGTGTGCTCGTACGAGATAAGATGCCGGAATGTGTGTATCTTCTCCGGAAACTAATCTGAGGAATCGCTGCAAACTTTATGGAACGATCACGTGATGCTCGGGGGAAATTTCGAAAATTGCGTGATGAATATACAATGCAAAGTATATCGTTTGTATGCCTTTGTATATTCGCAAAGAATGTATGAAAAAAACAAAGTTTGTCTACTCATGCTCAGTGATATTCTTTCGGACTTGTAAATGTCATAAATGCGAATCGACGGTTTTGAATTCAATGGAATTTTCGGATAGGAAATACTCTTTCCAAAAAAAATGGTGTAAAAACGTGCCATAAGTGTTTATAAAAAGTGAAACTTGTACAATTTTCGAAATATTTCGTCGAAATTCAGATCGCATTCTCAGTTTATCATTCTTAAAGATATATGATCCGTTCTTTCAGTATGAGCAATTTTGAAAAAAAAAAAAAAAAATCCCTGCCCTTCGCAAATATCCTCGAGATATATAGCCCTAAAAATTTTGCAAACTCGGGGATGTTTTATTTTGATTTTTCTCTTTTCATTTGATGGAAAAAATAAAAACTGAAAATTGACCATCCCAGTATGGACATTTATATACGGGTACATATATCTCGAGAGCTTGAAAAATAATCCTATCTAAAAGCTATTATCCAAAAGACCGAAACCTATTAATTTTCTCTCGCTTATCGAAAGACAATCGGATCAGATGGACAATCAACCTAAATTAACATCCCTGATAAAACTTCGTTCGTGAACGAGCAATCATTCGTCGGATGCAATAAAAAAACTACCAGCAGTTTTCGAACCCAACTGATACTGACATGCATGTCCAACGGCATATGTGCGTCTCTATTTTCGGGGTCCCGCATTGTACCATCTCGACCAAAAATATGAGATACAGATAAGTGGCAGTCTTGTGATATACAAGGGATGTACCGTGTGTGTTCTTCTTTCTTTCTCTATATTTTTGTCTCTCGCGCCCATTCGATGCATGCTCATAGAGAGATCGAAAAATCTCGATATAGCCGAGAACGACATATTTTCTGATGGAAAACTTCGTATATGTTAGCCCCAGCACATGATAGCACAGGCTCTCTGTGATATCCCAGGATTTCCATCCAAACCCATGTTGTCGAGGTCCTTATATATATTATACGAACCATTCTACACTCAATGGGCGTGTAATTATTGCTCGCTATTTAAAAATTTTTTTCCTCCATTCAATATACTGCGTAAAAGATCTCAGGTAACCTGACGAACTTTTTCATACCACCTTCGCCAATGTGTCGAACGTTTCAAGCTTTTAACCGAGTAAAATTAACATAAAAAACCGTGATCGGAAATTATAAATGACGAGCTGATTATCGAAATTGTGTTGAAATTTTTGCAACGTTCTTTCTACAAACAAAATAAAACATCATGAGAATTGATGTTGAAACGATTTGACATGGAATTCTCCGTGCATTGGCCGCAGAGAATATCTGTACGGGTAGATCGAAGGTTTTATCTCGGGATAAGGAGAACATTGGATAGAAATAAAAGTATGGAAGGCACAAAGTAATATAATGCAGAGATGAGAGCATAGAGCATAATAGAGAAGACAATACGCCGATGTGTTTTCACCGTTGAGTAAAATCGGACCTATACAGACGCGTGGTCTCTGCTAGTGTCAGCCGGGAGTTGCTTGGTGGGATTTATCTTTCGGTCTGATGTCTCGGCCGGAAATCGAGTGGATCTAAGGAAGATAGAAAGAATAAGAGAAAGAAGAGATAAAGGAAAAAAGGTGTTAGCTTTGAAATGAACGAGAACGAAATTCTCTTAGGTCTTGGACCGGCTGTGCGGATGCGATGATGATAATGATGCAGCAAAAGAGAGACCCAAGAGACATAACATATATATATATGCAGTGGTCGATGGGGGCAGCTGGCGATATGGTTATGGATCCTACGAGCGTATAGGCTTTTTTCCACTCCGCCTTTACCCGCCCCTGCACTTTCCATTTCGAGTTTATTGGGTGGAAAAAAATGGATCCAGCGGCATCGTATATAAAACAAGATAGTGCTGCTCGAAGTATCTTGAAAAGCTGGCGCCTAAACGCCAAAAGCTCTCTCTCGTAGCTTCTAGCGGCTGATGCTGAAAAGGTATAAAACGGTGCTCGCGGGATCCAAGCTGGATGATGAAGAAGTGCGAATGAGAGAGAAAGAAGGGAAAAAAATTAACAGGCCAAAGCGCGATGAGAGGAAAGAGGCGGATGATGATCAGGAGCCGCTGGACCGTGTACTGTACATATGCTTATATGTATGTGTGTGTGTGTGTGTGTGTGCTATGGTACCGAGCGCGGGCACGAGCATCGGAATCCAAAGGGGCTTTAACCCCCGAGGCTCTTTCCATTAGAAAATCGTGTTTAGGTGCCTGCTTAACCTCCGTCAAGTTCGCTGTCGAAGTGGCCGCGAGTCGTTAATTGCCCGAGTGGAAGAGAGAGAGAGAGAGAGAGAGAAAGAAAGAAAGAGAGATACGCCGCCTCGGTATCTCGATCAATCGAATCCAACGTATGCCAGAATCCCCGTTAGAATCAATTATAATGTTGACGAGCGTGTGTACAACGCGTCACAACATCGATGGATGATTCGATATTTCGCTGTGTACTGCTACCCTTTGTATTCGCACGCCATGTAGCGGTACAAATCAAGATTTTTGCCAAGATATTCGATACATCGTAAAGTACGCATACATTTTTTGTTTTTTTTTTTTTTTTTTACAACTTATACGCTGAACGCATATAAGAAAGAGAAAATTTTGCGGTTGATGCTGCATAGGATAATAGTGGGCAGAGTTATTCAGATATTTTTGATCCAACGCCAATCGGCGAGTACATATATGATGAATTGCATAAATTTGTATAATTTGATAATCAATATTGAATTTGAATAAATATCATTAAATATAACCGTTTTAGTATGAATTGATAATTATGAATAATTATTCCAAATTTCTCGGAAGTATTATCATCATTTTCATTTTTTAATTCGAATATTTCTCGTACCTGGTTCGGCCCACATAAATTGTATAAATTGATGTTTCGCGTTGGTATACTTGGGTATAGAAATTAATGCTGAAAGATCGGACTCGAACCTTGAAAATCGAAAAAAAAAAAAAAAAAAAAAAAAAAAAAGTGAATCCTCGATTTAAAGAGAGACCAAGGCCTATTTTCCCTCAAAATGATCACCAAACTCGTTTAATACGATCGAAATAGGGATTTCCAAGTAATTTTTTTTACTACATTGTGAAATTTTAATATTTAATAGAATTCGCTAACGGCGCTAGTGTCCAAAGCATTTATATTACCGAATTATTTAAATCAAAATAAATCTTTCCAATCAACACGTCACAGTGATCATATAAAAAAAAACGGGTGCGTGTACACACGGTACGCGCGTCAGAAGTGAATACTAGTATGTGATCGACGGAACTCGCTTATTGCCCTGCTAACACAGAAAGTTATAAAAACGTGGTTAAGTACGTTTACAAAAACACGCAAAAACGTCTCTTTTGAATGGTCGAAAAAACGTCTTAAGAACGTCTTTTAAACGTTATTTTGCCGCAAACGTCTTAAAAACGTCTTAAAAACGTCTTTTAAACGTTTTTTTTTGCCGCAATTTTTTCCCCAAAAAGTTTACCGCGCTTTTAATACATTTCTATCAGCTTCTGTAAACTTTTTTGAGAAAAAAATTGCGGCCAAAATAACGTTTAAACGACGCTTTCAAGACGTTTTTTCGACCATTCAAAAGAGACGTTTTTGCGTGTTTTTGTAAACGTCTTAACAACGTTTTTATAACGTTCTGTGTTAGCAGGGTGTTATTCTCATCAGATGAAAGAATAGTGAGAGGGAAACAGGATAGATTGACATGCATGAAAACACGAAATGACAGGATTGTCCTTATTTCACACTGTTCTATCCGTTGTATGTATGAGTTTACAGCTGAATTTACTGTGTCTTCGTACCTCGTGTTGACGTTGGCGTTAAAAATTTTATTTGTATAGAGGGGGTGGGGGGGGGGGGCAGAAAGAATTGATAGGGTGAGCAAAGAAGTAGGAATTAGTTATATATATGAAATCAATTTTATTTGTATAAGTATATGTATCTGTAAGTAAAAAATTGGGATAAAGTAATTTTGTTCTCTTATTCTATACTATTTTCATTGCTCTCGTGTCTATTATTTATAGAATCGTCTAATTCTACAATACCAAAAATTGGATTATGATAACTCAAATATGACATAAAATGCTTCAGATCTAGTTTGTCGATATTTTTTGCAAATACAGCATCTATCGTTGAACGGCCTTTAGTGGTCGGATCACTCCTGCCGTTGATCATTTTTAACGAGAAATGTTTTTTTCTAAAAATTGATGGAGTGATTCGGCCTGTGGCAATGAAAAATTGACATTAAAATCACCTGCGAGAATTACCGATTCATTACGGTAATGCACAAAGTCTGCTAGCATATCGGCTAAAACTTGAAAACCGCCTATTGCTAAGGGCAATAACGCTTTAGCGATTAAACCTCATAATATCTTTAAGCGATGTATTGAGCGAAATATAAATTGCTATTAAAGATCGAACGGAGGAAAACTTCGGAGAGCGTATTTCATTTTTTTTAAATTAAAGCACATTTTTTAATATCTGAAAATACCTCCACATTCTACCTATCAATCAACCTTAATATTTCTTCCAACATTTTGTACCATCAGTAATTTTCTCATAGTTATTATCCGAGTATGTATAATATGTAATATATACAAACAAAACACAAAACAGAAGCTTAACTCGGCACGAAGCGAAGACGGTGTGAACTCACGCATAGATGTGGACTCACACACAACGGATAGAACGACGCGAATGCGCGCTGCTGTCCTAATACATATAAAACACGTACACGCGGGCATGCTATGGATGGCATAACGCTCTCTCGCTCGCTCACGCATCATTCTCTCTCTTTCTCTCTCTTCTTCTATTCCTTCATTCTCTTGTCCGGAGGAACAACGCGGCTGGGGGCGGGGCCTAATGTAGTCGCATAAGAAGTATTCACTTCAATAAAAAATGAAAAAATTTGAAACCCCCCAAATAAACTCGATGATTTCTTTTAAAACCTTTGTCCTCGCGTGCAATAGTTTACTGTTAAAATTCTTTTAGAAACAAAAAATCATTACCAGCGAATGCTCGTCAATGGTAAAACGAAATTCTTTTGTAACAGAGTTCTGAATAGTCTGTGAAAAGCCATTTTTCCATTTGCCTCTTTTTTTTCTTTGTTTCCCCATTCATTAGTAAAATGTAATTTGGCATTGCCACTGCGCGTACAATCAATCTTTAACACAATGCAACTTTTTCTATGGAAATTTGTGAAATTTTTCTTTTTTTTCACGAATTCGTATAGCCTACAGCGAGAGCGGAAAACCTTTTCCACAGAAAATTTGAAAGGGGTAATCAGTCATTGACTGCGGTTTGTTCGTCCTAATATTTATTTACATTTAAAATATTTTTCTCTGTCGCAAATAACCATTACTGAAACGTACTAATGCAATTGTTTCCCGGTTCCGGGCATAACCGCCCGAATGATATAAATAACTTTCGTGAAGTCAATGCCGAGATTTAAAAAAAAAAGGCCGTTCCGTACAGGTCACCGCTTGACTATATATTACGGTGTTTAGTGCCCTGTGGGTTGTAGCTCGAGATCGTTCGTGTGGCATGCGTAAGTCCCTGTACCTCTCCGTCTCTGTCACTCCAATGAGAATTCTTCTTACCATTATCATTGGAACAATGTTCCTATTCGTATGCAGATCGGATCCACGTAGCTCTGCAGCCACATATATATAGTACCTGACCGTGGCTCCTGTTGGAGGCGCTATGTGGCTATGATAGTAGCAGTGGGGCTGTATGCTAATGACGTGAGTCATAAGGCTGACGAAGGGAAAGGGATATATATATATATATATATGGAGAGAGAGAGAGACGTGAGGCCGCAATACATCGAATCCGCATACATACCGGACACACAAATACCGCTTCAACAATGTCTCATCATCACGCTCGATTTTGTTTGTCCCCTGGATCGTTCCAGCACCAGTGAAATCCTGCGGATCCAATGCAATATATATGCATCCACCTATATATACATAAAACGACGCACGACGCCTTTTCCTTTTCATTCAACCCGCTCACGCGCTCATATCTCTCTCATGTTATTTCTGACACCCTCTCCCTCCCCCCCCCCCCCCTCCCTACATATATATTTTTTTTTCCTCTGGTTTGAAAATGAAGAACAAGCTGAAATTATTATCCCGTGCCCGGGAAAGAAAGGAGAAGCTTATTAAAATAAATTTATACAGCGTGCGGTTGACGCGAGTGAGCGGGAGGGTTGTATAGTAATTTGGGCATAGAGCCAGCGAATCGGCAAAAGTATATGAGGAGGCAGAGGGTGAGAAAGAGATTCACAGTGGTTTACGTTTTCAAAAGACACGGAGAAGAAAACAGCGCGATTGTTCCGGACAGAGAGTAGCCGCATCCACGGCATAAGAGCGAGGAGGATTGTATCGCTATATGGCGCGAGAGCCGGGTGGCACACGGTATATTAGACCCCCGCAACCCTTGACTAATCCCGCTTCGTTTCACTCGCTCACGGGACGCATCGTCCTGGTATTTCCCATTCGAAGAACCTTCGTAGTAGACAGTCACGAGAGAACCGCGACTATACCGAGATACACTCGACTGTATAATGTATATATGTACATAAACACACACACACAGAGCCATACTCGGGATCCCTTTATTTCGTACCGCGGAGTCCCACGCATCGCTGAATTTCTCATCGACTTCGCATCAACGGGTTCAAAACACTGGGGTGAATGTTACGGTAATTGGCATATGCTTTTTTTTCTCGATCGACACGGAGAAAACAGAATTCTCGTTGAAAAATAAGCATCTCCCGATTGAAAAATTGGCCATTTCGAATATCACATAAATCATTCGTCGAGGATCCCCCCCCCCCCCTTGCACTGCTGTTGGAGGAACATGCTTTTTCTTCAATACACTTTCTGAATCTTTTTTTTTTTTCGAATCTTTATTTTGCTTCAAATTTGTTACTCGAGTAACAAATTTGAAGCAAATTAAATTGTGAAACACTTAAAGATCTTTAAGTGTTTCACTGGAATCTGCTTTTGATGGTCAGATATATAAACATTCGATTATTCCTGAATGTCGTAATATCGGGAATATTGTTGACAACAAGATTGATTTACCATTGATATTGTAAAAATTTGCACTAAAGTTATTCCGACGTTTCGAAATGTTAACGACTATAACTAATTAATTGATAGTTACAAAATTGAATCAGTCATTAGCTTAATAAATTTGAACAAATTAAACAATTAATTAATCACAGAGCCTGAAATTCATTGAACTGCGGTCGATAACTGTATCGCTGATATATCGTATAACATATACGAGCTTTATAACTTTTTGCGTTCGGGAGGGGTTCTCGAGTGATCTCTCTGACCGAAGCAGAGACTTCTCATTTGCCATTGACGCTGCATATAAGCCCTCCATGGCTCTTGTGCACCCCGCGTTCACCGAGGGCGCTTACGTCTCGATGAACAATCAAATCCACCCGAAACGGCGACCGGTACAAAGCCCTTACTAATTTAGCTGCTTCCCCCCCCCCCTCCCCCCTCCTCCTGCCAACGTATATCTCGTCCCATCCCTCGCACATGCATATATGTATACGTGCACGTATATCTGCACGCGCACACAATGCCGCGACAATAGCCCGGAGATAATATGATCCCGTCTCGATTCGCCATATTGATGGTAAAGTCTCCGATGCTAATCGTTAGCATGACCGGTATACAATGTATCATAATACAGAGTCCGGCAATTGGGGCTTGATTTTTTCCCTTACTTAATTATACCCATTCTTGCGGAGGGTTGATTTCGTTGAAAAATATTATATTATAGCTATTATAGCTATAAAAAAATACTGCAACGAGAAAAACCAAATTATCTCATGGAAGAACAATAATTTACTTTGAATCGACGAAACTCAATTTGTAATTTAAATAAATGCATCTATCTTTATTCCAAATAACTTAACTTGCCCCGTATGATTAAGCCGAACGTTGCTTTGGGCTTGTTGAATTTTTAAAATTATTTCATCGGTTTTATCGTTTGATTTTATACTTCAGTTTCGATAATGCAACTTTGTTTAATTTCGAAAAATATTCAATTTATTATTATTCAGGCATACATTTTATTTATTATTTTGCCATCAAAAACGATTATTTTTATTTTGTAAATTCATTTTTCTCTCACGCTGTGAATTTGAGCCATGATTTCTCGAAAAATTACCTGATGAATTTTTGTTTGAAAGAGCTATACATTTGGTATATATATATATATATATATATATATATATATATTATATTATATACAGTCGATCAGTACCATCATGTTCGACGCGTGAACGTCGCGCGATGACCGATGGGAGAGAGCTCAGCTCGAAGAATCCTTCGACACGCAACGAATCGGCAAATCTGGAAAGGTCCGTCACGCGGAATGTACCATGAGCTCTCTGGTGTATACGGCTATGAGTTTTTCACGGTTTCTCAGCTGGCAAAACGCGAAAAGCTATGGGCTTGCTCTCGTTTGTTGAATTGCTTTCAGAAGCTTCGTTGCTGCTACCTCTCTCTTCTCTAAAAAATATCTATCTATGTATCTCTCTTTCTCTCTCTCTCTCTCTCTCTCTTTCTCTCTCTCTCTCTCTTTATCTCTCGCTCACTTGAACTCACGCGAGTATATTTTGCCACAGAGACATGAAAAAGAAGACCCGCTCGTTCACCAACTCTTGTACCATTTAGTGCATGGATGAGATATATAATAAGAGAAAAGAGAGCGATAGATAGCTCTACGCAATTCATCAACGAGAAATGATTTAATCCAATCGGGCATGGACCCGGTATATCTATCAACATATCGTGATGAATTCGCTTCAATTACTTCTAGGCTGTTAAAGCCTCCTCTGACAGTAGCTAAACGAGAGTGATGCGCGGTGTGCACACACGATTTTAATACATATACGCACATATCGGTATATGCGCTCACCCGCCGTCAGCGCGCATAACGCACGCATATATATATATATATATATATATATACACAAAATATATGACTATATCGAACGATATGATTCATCGAAAGAAACCAGCTAACGCCGCTCTCCCTCTTTCTCACTCTCTCTCTCTTTTTCTCCCTCTTTCTCTCTCTCTCTCTCTCTCTCTCTCTCTCTCTCTCGTCCCCCAGAATCTTCCGGTCATTGAACGTGTTCCGACTGTTAAAAGTTCATATATATACCTATATGCACGCAGATCTATTGGCATATATATTGACGCGGTATGAAAAAGTCGTAAAAAAAAGAGCCGCGTGCACTCATTCGCTCGCCAAAATACCATTTTGAATATTTTAACACCCACGCACCGACGTATTGCCAATTCGGTGACGCTTACAGTCGTTTTTTTTTTTTTTTTAAATATTATTATTATACCCACTTGAACAAAACGTTACGATTGGAATTTACTGTCCTTTCAACTTTTTTATTAACATCCAGTACAGTCGCGTCTTTTCATCGCTCGGATCGATTGGACCAGCGATTGGATCTTTTGTACGGAACTTTTTTTTTTGGAGGCCATGTGGCTCTTTTTCCATTCGAGTATCGAGCAGAAAACGGTGGCGGAATAAAAGGAAATTCTTATTTCTCGAGCTGTATCGCGACCTATATAGTCCTGTTATTCACGGATAGAATCTGCCATCTTCGATGCGCAGCCCTTGGGCTTTGTTGAAGGGAAGAGACTCATGGTCTTTGCTCTCTTTCTCGCTCTCTCTCTCTCTTTCTTTCTTTCTCTGGGAAAAAGGTAGCGATACGTTAGGGATAACATCGAACACGTGCACACGAAGCTGCGTGTGACGAATTCAACCGGATACTCTGTACCGGGCTCTCTCACCCTCTCTCTCTCTCTCTCTCTCTCTGCATTTCTTTTCCTTAGTACAGAGAGCCTACTCCCATAATGCTCAGAGTTCGTAATCACCATCGTTGCAAAAGCTTACGGGTTAAAATGAAGATTCTCTTGGCTTTTCATATGCACCAGGATGGGCAGAATATAATTTGAGTAATTTGCAAAGCAGTTTTCCGTGATCAAAGGGAGAAAGGTCAGCCTCCCGGAGAACAGTAGAGTAACTGCAGCAGCTCAGCCAGTTGGCCACGACTCTCGGTTCATTCTAGCGTTTGGTCTACTTCGTGTGTTCAACGTCAAGTTCCGAGGGCGTGCGAAATACATGTTAAAATTATAATTTAACATATATACGCAGACTCAAAAACCTCATTCCGCCTCTTGGCATCCCTGCAGCATTGTAAACTGGCTTTCGATTATTTACTCTCCTCTAATTAGGCCTCTGGGTGAGTAATTAATTATAACTATCATATCTCATAAATAATTTAACTCCCGTGGCCTTTCCACATGTGATTGATAACACATAACATGCATGCAATGACGGACGATTGCAAGTATAACCGATCGCTGAATTATTTCTATGTTTTCACAAATCCATTTCCGGTGACCCACTTTTAAGTTCATCCGGCCTAGAGGTGAAAACAATGGCGATGATTTTACATTGTGCAACGTTCGGTGCTATGAGATCTTCCGAAAAAAGATCTTCGTTTCAGAGGCAATCCCAATATATCCTCAGTAGGTATATATTTTTCGATCACACCTCTTCCATAAAGTTGCCGCGTATAAGATGTAACTTTCAATCCTTCTTTCTTCCCTGTTTGGCTTAGTGATCTTATGTGATATTGATTCTAATCAGAAGCTTATTATTCATGTTTTCACAATGTACAATTTTTTCGAAACAATATGTCGTGTTTTTCTTCCGCCAAATTTACTTCAAATCTCGAGATTCCTATAGAGTTTGCATTTCTGGTTGACCTACAAATACAACTTTCAGAAGTGGAGCCTCTTTATCTGAAAATATGAAAAATTCTGGCCTCCCAAGTTGTATTGTATGAAAATTTTGAATGCAACTGTATGAGCCAAGCATCTTTAAAGGCACCGAGGATCCGAATTTTTCACGATTCCTATGCACGGACATTTTTTAAAATTATTCTATTGTATACAATAAATACTTGAAAATACTGTGTGAAGGAAAATTCATAACAAAAAGCGAATATTACAAATTACAATGATACAAGTACACCATTTTAGGCCACAAAATTGTTTCGACCAATCGAATCGAGTGATTGACTTTTGATTGATGAGCCTCACCCGCACTTTTTCCCGCTTCAATTTTCTCTAATTTCTCTCAATATATCACTTTATCGTACATCGTACATAATACATTAGTTTCCGGGAGATTCGATAATTGGTGCGGGCTGATGAAGAATATTCCGGAATATTCGCAACTTCAATAAGCTTCACGATTTATTTCCTACGAATTTTCGTATATAGTGATTCGTCTGCGTGATGTATGATTTCGTAAATACATCCGAGTCATCCTCCGTTTCGTCGTTGGATTTGATTTAATTGGTGCTAATGGATAGGGGTGCCGGGGCATCGAGGTGGTCCAGTCCAACACAGCCTTTCTCTCTCTCTCTCTCTCCCTCCCTCGCTCTTTCTCGCAGTATCTCTGCCCGTTAATCATGACAAATGAGTTCGCCCTGGAGCTACGAACTACCCGATAAACCAAGCAATAGCAGGGACCAACCTAACCTCCAACTATCGTAACCACCGCCGCCCCATACAGTAATTCGCGACTTGTGTGAGAAAGTATGAAATGACAGAAATATGACTCTTTCTGTGATCTCGAAAAAATATTCTCCCTTTGACGTTCTTTCGACGGATGTCCTTGGTGGACAACTTATCGGAAACTCGAATGCGCCCATCGTGTAACTTTTCTGACGCGATTACTATAATCTATTACGCGGCAACGAAAGATCCAAACGATTGATGAAAAATGAAATATTGTAACAAATATATGTGCCAAAGAATTCGAAGACAGAAAAGTTTACGAGCTCACCCATAGAGTGAGAAAGAGAGAGAGAGAGAGAGAGAGAGAGAGAGAGTGTGAGAGAGAGATACGGAGAAAGAAGATTCCTCTCAGTATACTGGTGTTCATCTGTGTGTATATGTCATGAAAGTAGCACGAGATAGCCACAGTGGATAAAAGACAACACCCCATCCACCTTTCCTATACCTAAAAGTATATCGAACCAAAAGTTGTATATACCGAGACATCATGTAATTGATTAAAAACTTTATGGCCAATGGAAACGGGGATTTTTATCCATCAAATATAAGATACTCAATCTATACCTGGGGCTTTTATGGAGAAAGTTAAAGAAACATGTCTAAAAGCTAGTTCAAAGATGAATGAAAAGTAAATAAAACAGGATGAGTTATTAGTACAAATAAGTTTGCGAGCTTTCAGCGCAATACGAATGATGTCTTTATACGGAACGTTCTATGCCAACTTACTTAAAGTAATGCTTGGGAAAAAAAAGTTTGAAAATGGTTTTCATTTGTATGCATGATTAAAAAACAAAATTGTATCTATTTCATTCGGAAGCAAGGAAGACCAGGGATAAAAGTAGCATTTTTGGATATTCCTTCACAAATGCCTAATCCTCCATAATAAATTTCATCCTTCAGGTCAACAACACTGCTATCTCAAATAATTATCGCGCATGCACTTTCCGATTTATTTTCTCTCGTCTAATTTCGCATTACTTCACTTTCGCGAATGGATATAGTTGCCGGGAATTCCTGTTTTCAACATAGTTAACTTTCATCCACCAAGAACTATATATGCTACTGCGGTATAAAAATATCGTGGTAGATCGAATGATGGCAGTGTTTTGTGAGAATATTGTTATCGCAAGCTGCATATACACACGCATACCCGTGCAGAAATTTTTTAGGGATACCCTAAGTCCGACCATATCCCGATCGGGATTGTCCATGGACTCCCCAAAACCGGTATCCCCATAGGAATCTATATGGTATCCGTCTCGTAATCGGATTGGTGGATGTGGCAAAATTTGTAAGTTATGGCGCCACTTTCTTTCAGGGTGTACCGATTGAATCCCAATCTCACGTTTGTTCTGAATCAGGATTTGTTGAGAGCTCCTCAAGACGAGTATCCTCCGATGATTTCATGGGATGATCGAAGAATTTTAATTTCCGAAATGCCCAGTCATATTCCGAATAAAGCTTGTTGACATATTATTCGATTGGCATAATAATAATAATAATAATAATAATAATAATAATAATAATAATAATAATAATAATAATAATAATAATAATAATAATAATAATAATAATAATAATAATAATAATAATGAGTAGTGGTGGTGGTGGTGGTAGTGGTAGTGGTAGTGGTAGTGGTGGTGGTCGTGTGGTCGTGTGGTCGTGTGTTCGTGTGTTCGTGTGGTCTTGGTGGTGGTGGTGGTGGTGGTGGTGGTCGTGTGGTGGTGGTGGTGGTGGTGTAAATGCCATTATTATTACTATATATTAATTGTCGTTACGTGTCATTTCATGATCGAGAACCTCCATCACCTTAACCACTTAGCAGTGTGGCGAAAATTACATTTTTGAGCCACTTTTGTGCGTTTTTCATAAAAAAAACAAATTTTGATTTTTCATGCTCCCATCCCCTTAAACTGAAGTTTTGATAAAAAAAAGACATCATCGCGAAAAGGGTGCTTTGTAGCTTAAGTGGAAGCCGCCGCTCATTGGACTTTTTTAATTATAACAGCCACTTAACGTCTGTGGCGAACTTTTTGGAAGGAAAAATTTGAGACCATGGAGATTGTACTTCGAATAAAAAGAACCTTCGATGATTCAAAAGTTGTAAAGGATATTGCTGAACGGAAAGTAGTTTTGTGCGCGGAATTTAATTCATTATTAATTGTAAGGATAGTTTCAAGCGCAATATATACTTTTAGTCACGATCGATAGACAATACCCCTGAATTTTTTCAGGTTTCGCCCGTCATGCGTGTGATTTTAATTATCAGCCGTTATTGTTAATTAACAAACAAATAAACAACGGAGTTCGTCCACTCAATAGTTGAAACGCCATCGTATTTCAGGATCGAATGACAATACTCCTTAATTTTTTCAGATTTTTCTTGTCATGCGTGCGATTTTAATTATCAGCAGTAATTGTTAATTAACAAACAAATAAGCAAGGGAGTCCATCCACTCAAAAGTTGAAACGCCATCGTGTTTCAGGATCGATAGACAATACTCTTGAATTTTTCCAGATTTTTCCCGTCATGTGTGCGATTTTAATTATCAGCAGCCATTGTTAATTAACAAACAAATCAACGAAAAAGTCAGTCCACTCAAAAGTTGAAACGCGATCGTGTTCCAGGATCGATAGACAATACTCCTTAATTTTTTCAGATTTTTCCCGTCATGCGTATTCTTTTCTGAATTTTGGCTTCTCGCTACCCCGCTGCTAGCTTCAGCCTCATGTATAGTGTATAGAAGATATTTATAAAGTAAATGTACAAGCATTCGACAGCGTCGTGGTTAGAGCGTTAGTTCATTAGGTAGGCAGATAGGTAGGTAGGTTGTCCTTAAATCATTTTCCGGGTTAGCAAATAAATTTTCAACGACCGGAATCATTCTCGGAACAACAACAATCAATAAAAAATGTCAAAAACATTAATGTTCATAAAATATAATTTTTTTTGTCATTCATTTCGGGTCCAACACGCAAACGAAGGCTAGTGAGACGTCGTAGGTTCAAACCCCGGTGTCGACGTTTTTTTTTGTTTAAATTTTTTCTATGGCTCAGATAATAATAAACAATTGCCTATAACCTGAATTGCGGAAATAAATATTTATTCGGGATTTTATATATATGCCAGATTAAACCACATTTTGATCGGGTTTTGACTAGATACCATAATTGGAATCCAGTCAGGGGTCTGTCGGATTCCAATGTGCAAACGTTACATTCAGTCATGGGATCTGATCCGATGACCAGCTGGATCCCTATCAGAAAATAGGGATCCTTCTCAGAATCCACCTGGATCCCGACCGAAATTTCTGCACGGGTAGGCATGTGATCCGTGTTACTCTTGTTCTCGACCTTCCCTACTATATTCCTTGGTGATCCCTACCCCCGGAGTTAATGAACTTTTATTTTTGGTTTAAAAAACTATCTTCTCTCGAATTTAGTCTAACATAGAACGTTCGACGTATAAAAAAAATCAGGCCTTGTTACTTCGATTTGAACATACATCATATACGACAAACATAACGATTGTTTATACAATAAGCATCATGGATACGATCCAAGATTGTCAGAATCAGACTCGAACTGACACTGAATGACCTGTGTACTGTATTAATGAAATTTATATGACCTCCATTGAAAATCAATGATTCGCGTTGACGAGCATGCGTCGATCATGACAAAAATCAACGATCCGATGATGATTCACGTCGCTCTCCCTGACGACGTGGAATTTCCGAAGCGAGAGCTCTAATTGCACGTATGATTAACAGTAATATTGGACAATAAGAGAGAAAGAGAGAGAGAGAGAGAGAGCCGAGCAGAGTAGAACTTTTTTGACTCCGTGAATAATTTAATGCTTCATTAGCGGAATAATAATGCGCTTTTCCAGCTATATACATACACAGTACAGCTAATACAATCGGTAGCCGTTGGTGTATACCACGTAGAGGATGGGCATTAGGCTAATTGCGCGTTCGTTGCAGCGACGATCTCTGGCACTCATATCAGAGCGCTTTCGTCGCGTGTACGAGATGAGGCTTGTATACGTCATACGTATATATCATAATGTATACGTGATATTCGTCGCTATCGTAAACATTGCCTGGGGAACATCAAGAGTAAACGCAAAGCCTTCCAATATTACGTACACCAAGTCTCATGATTGTCACGAGCTGATCCCCATAGCAGGATTGCATCCGAAGCAAACCCGAATATCTTCTATAATCTTCTACAAGCTATATCGTGTCTCATCAATCTTTCCATACGATCGTTTCTCATGATTTTTCGAACAAAAAAAACAGCAAAACATAAAAATTTTCCTGTTTTTACTTTCCGACGAATGATTTTTCAATCGCGTGACGAATGTCTCGCGCTGTGAGTTGCAACCACCGTGCGAAATCTCTCTGCTCTGTTCACATTTCAAAATCGAACGAGTCAGAGTCAGAAAATCGAACAATCAATCGAACGAGGCACGGGTAAATAGGTGTTTTATTCCAAAAATAAAGTTGAATTATATCGTGGTGAAAGGATGAACGCGAATCAACTCGACAATGTTATGTCAATCGTGTGTATATAATATATGTATACATAAGACGTAATGTTGTCGAGTTATCCCGTCGCGTGGTCCGTGTGATGATCGAGTAACCGCGGCGGAACAGTTACGGAAAAATCATCGGTATCGCCCCTAGCTCTGATTCGACTGACAAGAGCATGACGATCCAATTCTTTATTCGAATGTTCGTATGACTATAGAAGTCAACAGCCAGAAGATGATACAGAGTAGAAAAAAATAGGTGACGAATGAAAGGGATATATGGATACCACCAGATCGAGTTGAAAGTATACGGAGGGACGCGCGAGAGATGACGGAAAATGACGGGGAGATGAAAATAAAAAGAGGAAAAAGAGGAGCACGATCGCGGGCGCGAGCGCGGGGTTCGGTGGAAAGAAAGACCGACGGGGATAAGGCGAACGAAGTAAAAACGCGTGACGTCCCAGCGATCTACCTATGCCGCGGGGGACCACCCGCACGCAACCTGCGCCTCTTCTTCTCTTCTTCCTTTTCTTCCTTCTCCTCGTCTTCTTCATCTTCGGGCTGCTCCTCCTCCCCGTTACTTCCCATGCAGCATCTGAGCAGCAGCCGCAACATTTCGCTTTCGCTCTGGACCCCTCTTCTCCACCTCTCATCTCATCGTCGGGATCCTCACAGAAACGGACAAGTCTCACCCTAACTATAGACGCATGTATGTGTATATATATATATGTGTATCCGTATATGGACATAACTACGATCCTGTATATGCGGATTTAGGAGTTGGTCGAGCTTTAGCCCGAGCCACCCTTCCTTGCGCTATGAGACCCTAACTTTCAGCCGAGGAGAACTTTCGACGTTGTCTCGGACCTTCTCGTAACTTCCTCCCCCGTCTAACCTCTGTCGAATAACGCGTATTATACTAGCTATCTCATAGCCAACATAAATTCCACTTAACCTCGGAATCCCTTCTTGTAAACTCCAACCGCCATCTTTGCTATTAACCCTTTAACGTTCCACGAAAATATATATATATGTATATATATAAGGATATCTTACCCTCTGCTAGACAAACAATGGCGCAGCAGCAATACTTAATTTTTATTTTTTCCATGAAAAAAATTATATTCAATATAAATGCAGTTGGGAACCGGAATATCTAGATGGAAAAAATATTTATCATAAATTTACCCATCTAGCCGTTATCTGGGATGGTTATCTGATCGATGAGAACCAAAAATTACGGATATATAGTTGAGATGTATGAAAATTCTTGACTGAACAAAGTAAAATTAAAAAAAGTAATAATAATAATTACTTGTGCTCGTCGGAACTATCGAAATATATTTTGCAGAAATGTAGAATAGGATCGCTTCAATCAGATGAATACTTGACACTCATAACAAATTATTTTTTTCTCTTTTCAATTACTGAAAGTATATGTAATATATTTTAAGTTAATGTTAATATTCGTGCATAAAGCGTCTCCCCGATTGAAAATACGCTATTCCATATTTCACCAGTTTGCTTAAACCGTTTTTGGCACAAGTTGGTATTATTACCTTTTCAAAGTCAACGTGGTTCATTCAGGTTTATTTTAAATTTATTTTTTTTTCTATCTTTATCATTTTAGGATTGATTTTTCATGTTATGATTTCAATCTATCGATAGAAATATGATAATCGGAACTTATTCCGAACGTGGTGATAACACAATTGCATATCACTCAAGGATTTCTATTGACAACTTTCGACATTCAAAAAGTTGTTGATAAAAGTGACCAGTTCTCATCCACGTAATCTTCGATCCAATCAGTTGATTCATGCAAGGATATCAAACTTCAATAAAACTTCAGCCGCTGCCCCCCCCCCCCCACCCTCTCTCTCTTCCCCCATGAAATGAAATTTAGCAGATAATAAATAAAAGGAAAAATATTTTAAATGACTGTATTCAAGTTTGATGAATTCTTCTGAGAAAATTCTGCACATTTAAATGCAAAAATAATATCTTACTGCGTACAATAATTTGAACCTACGGTGAGGCGCAACGGATACCGCTTCGTTTTCTGCCGAGGATTAAAAAAAAAAGCTATTTGAAGAGGGATCGAAATTTTTATTTTTACGCAGTGACATGAATTTCAAAGAACGTTTCATACTCCAAAAACCGGAATTATCTGCAGGCGATGACAAATTTTTTAAATTAAAATACAGCTTTGTCACATCTAGTAATTTGAAATTTTACTTTGCGCGCCTCATACCCGACTGAAATATGAATCTGATTGTGCCTGAATTCTCTTCAGTCATATCCACAAAACTCATTTCATTACCAGAGAGAATTTTCGCATCTCATTATCCACCACCAGGATTTTCGAACAACAAATAATCCTTCAGGATGTATTAGCTCGTAATCCTCTCCATGTGGCTTTCTCTTCGCGCATCCCTTTTGTTCATTGTTCATCCATCGAAAAAGCTTTTTTTACGGATATACTTCACAACTTCACTCATTTGACGGATTCGTGTATATGTGTTTATTTGGATTTATATTTTACGAGCTGAAAGCTGGTGAGCCCGCTATACGTGGATATTACGTCCCCTGGCTATAGTGCCACTGTCATTCAGTGCATAATAAAAGTCCGCTATCTAACTATTTATCTCATGGCCATTCACGCTCTATCTTTCTTTACCTGTGAGGCTCATATAGCTCGAGAAGAATAATATCTGGAATCGTATCTGTGCGGAGACTGATGCTAAGGCTTGGTTGAATATAGCTTGCTGTAGTGGCCACTACCAGGCCTCTTTCCGCCGTTTTCATCTCTATCCCTCTCTCTCTCTCTCTCTCTCTCTTTCTCTTTCTCTCTCTATCTCTCTCTCAAAGTGAGAGGCAATTCTTTCAATTGTTCCCCATTCTATTTAACACCAAGGGTACCACCGTATATAACACCGTACGCAATAACGTGGGTGGCCTCCGAAATAGCTGTTGCACACTCTGTAATGTATCACGAACACGTATATATGCTGCTTGAGTAAAAAAAACAAAACAGTCGCGCGCATATATGGAGAGTCAATTCGGCAGGCGTCCGGTACTCGAATTACCCTTTGGAATAATGCAATACGCTCGAAATTCAATTCGTTTCCGCTGCTCGTATATATGTGACGAGAAATAAATAGTCATGTAAATCAATCACATACTTTTGTATTCAAATTAAACTCATTTTATTCGTGACATAAATCAGCTTTGATTGAACACACTTTTTTAATATTTAAATCGAACAAATACTTTTTATACATGTAATACATAATACATTTCGTTTTATTTAAATCAGTGTCACAATATTTGAATAAAAATAACTTTATATCTAATTGATAAACTTTGTTTTGTTATAAATAATGGTTTTTTTTTGTTTAAATGGTGACACTATGAGCGAAAGTTCAAAACGAACATTGCTGGCAATAGATATTCCATGTTTAGTTCATTCAACAGTTTTTTTTTTATTCACACTGAAACGTCTCCCACAGAGAGAGAGAGAGAGAGAGAGAGAGAGAGAGAGAGAGAGAGAGAGAGAGAGAGAGAGAGAGAGAGAGAGAGAGAGAGAGAGAGCACGCACACCGTCTCGCCATGTGTGTGTATAGAAAAATCGTGGGAGTGAGGTATGGGTGGTCCAGATGAGTGCTGGATCACGAGTCAAAAAGGTTCTTTTTTCCGGCCTCGTAGCAGCAACAGCCGCGTACACAGTAGCGCGAGAATCGCGGTGGCAAGGTCTATAGGACCTGTGTGCGGTCGAATAATACGTGAGTCGACCAACTTTTATTCCATTCCGTGCATTCATTCATACTCACCCACATTCTACCTGCAGTATGGATCAGCTATTCGCTCAGGCGGAATAGTATTACTGTAATAACAATCGAATGCGTCGAATATAAGAATCGCATAAATGTATAACGTAGAGATGGCCTGATGCCAGCAAAACATATAGAATCTATACTCTTATGCATCCTTTTGACACTAAGCCATTTGTATGAACTTGGAATATAGAGGACGCGAGGGAAGGTTATGAAGAGAGAGAAAGAGAGGTAGTGAACCTGGTTATATCGATAGGCAACTAAATCGTATAAACAAAGGGCATAAATGCTCGTTTTAACGACAGTAATACGTTCCGACAATTAGTCTCACATACCCGCGGAAACTTGCAACTTGCCAGCCAGCCCTTCGGTTGATATTATACCCCAGGTCCTGCAATCGTTAATGATAGTTACATTAGCCCTCCCTTTCCCCATCGTCTCTCGTCGAAACTACTCCCTGCAGTCATCACTTGATATCACTTAACTACGGCAATTATATTGCAGCACATTGGCCAAGCTGTCGTTCGCGAATTCATGCTAATGGAATATTAACAAACATGGCTTTCGACCGAACTTGTTACCAGTGGCTCTATATAATCAATTTATATTTACTATGTATGCACGAAGTCCCATCATGTATACGTTTGCCTCGATATCCGTTGTTTCGATCTATTAATTCACGCTTATACTTTCAATTAGTCGCGTTTATCTATCGACCAATGTGTTACCGCGTCTATTGGGATGTTTGGGTATATTTACGAAGTATGAAAAAATCTATAAATTCAAGTCTCTCTCTCTCTCTCTCTCGCTCTCCCTCTCTCTCTCTCTCTCTCTCTCTTTCTCTCTCTTTCTCTCTCCCTCTTATTGGGAATGAAAACTTTTTTTTCTTCGACGTTTTCGTTCTCAGATTTCAGCAATGTTTAACGATAGTATTAAGCTGGACGATGCGTAAATCGTATATATATGGCGAAAGTTGCACAGGGACGAATCCGCCTTCACAAGTCAACAAGGAAAATAAATCGAGTTAAAGAAGACAAAAGGCAGGGAGGGATAGAGAGACAGAGAATTATATAGAGAGGGAAGAAATACTCTGAATGGTGAATATCGACGCGCGGTCAATACCTATATCGGTAAAACGACCCTGGACCTATGACCAGATACAAAACCAAATCGGGATAGAAGATACTGAGGGGAGAGGCGTCCCGAAAGATTTATTAGCTCACATATTTTCGTCAAGTTTCTGACACCTCTCTAATGGGTTCTGCTGCACCACAATCTTTTATGCCTCGCGACGAAAACTCGTATTCGACAATCCGTATATATGTTTCAACATGTGCAGTGCGGTACTTTCATCGGACTTTGAAAAGTTCCCTCGTTCATTGCTATACGAAGACAAAGAAAATAACGCTGACGACTATAACTCAACTGTAATATGGTCCAGCATACATATATTCATGCTTATATATTTTACACACACACACACACACACACACACACATATATAATATGTGTGCGTATATGTGATATAAGCATGCGCCGCTCTCAGCGATGAAACTTTTTGCGCATTAATTTATCCCGATACCCTTCATTGAACCAAGTGGCCAATTGAGATTTATAACATTGACAACGCCGATGCATACGAGATATTACGTCATACGATGCGACCATTGCGATCGTTTGCAACTCTTCAACTCGTTGCGTTTCTCGCAGCGTCGAGTCGAAAAAACAATACATATCTTCAATTCGTATATTACTTCTTCATTGGTGCAAGAAGAATATAATATACTATGAGTGGGCATATATCTCCTCGATCAGTCATTCTGAATCCTACGAATTCCGTTTGACCCTTTGGCCTTAGAATTACCATTTTTTTTTTCAATTCTGATTCATTGTATTTTTAATCATAAGAAAGAAAAAAAAATCTTTGCCTCAATATAGTTACAAATTTATCGTGGGATGAGAAAGGTTTTTTTCAACAGTTTAATCGATTATTATATCAGAATTGTTTTTTTTTTCTCTGGCATTGTATTGCTTAATATTCCCGAAGCGATAATTGCTCATTATTATTATTAACAATTCAACCAATCGATCCAAAATCTACGTATTCAAATTTACAAAAAAGCAAGTATATATGGTCTAGAGTTTTTTTCCTGCCTTCGCTCGGGTCATCGATCCACGTATATAATCATTCTATCCTTACAGTCAGCATACAAAAAATGACCATTCTTCCCCGAAAGAAATTAGTCCGTGTGTATAGACAAAGTTTGATCAGCAACAATAGACAATCTATTACGACCGAAGGTTTGACTACACAAACATGTACATAATTTCGTTGCCGAACGTGCGAGCCACTGCGTTATATATCCCTCGTATAGTCGTCATAAGGGAGAATTCGTTTCACAGGTGTTCGGTTATAGTGAAAGGGCAGGAACTTCTGTGCACACAAATTTGACGTGCGTCCTGTGGTCTGAACAGAGCGGGGGGGGGGGGGGCACGGGGACGGTCGGTTTATGTAGGCAGGAAAACAGGAAGGTCCACACGGAATACCGATATCTTGCAGCTCGATGAGAAGCTCGGTCTGACGCGTGGTATTGTTCGGCTCCTGTGTGTGCGGTCACACCGAGCAGCACCTCTGCCGAATGACTTTTTCTTTGTCCGGGGTCTTAGGATATTGCCGACGACAACGACGACGACGACGACATCGGGTTGAAAAAGAAAAGAAAAAAAAAAAAAAAAGAAAAAGAAAAAACGTCGGTGAAACGACAAAAGATATCAAAGAACGAGTCTGTGTACGGTACAATATCGTAGGTATATCTTTTGAACGAAACTCATTCAACGTGTCATCGCGTAATTATTCATAATATTACGGCTATCCGGGTGGTATATCGATCAACGTGAATGGAATATTAATTATTAATCCACCGTCTCTCAAACGTATTTCGAGAAACGACGTCCAACTCATGATCAATGCAAAAGTAATACATACTTGAATAAGAGAGTTGAAAATCGACTCCAATCAATGCCACGCGTATCTCGTTTATCTCGGGTCGTACATTGAAATTTAAAAATAGTGAAAATAAATGAATGGGGCGAATCGACGATGCAGAGAGTTTAATCTTCATGACGTTCCTCGAGCGACGGAGTTTATACGAAGAAAGTAACACAATGGAGGATATATTTGCTTACTCGAGTCAGATGAGGGATGAAGTTCATCCAAATTTCTAGTCGATTCGATATCCGAACCCCGGGTCCTTGCTCGACGAGCGAACAAAAGAGTCGCGCGGGGGCGGGAGCGAGCGTCTCGAAGACCAGAGCGGGCATACACAATGACTCCCAAGGAGTAGAAACGGAAAAAGGGTTTTTGGTCTCCGAAGATCGACTTTGTAAATTGCTAAAACGTCCCGACGGACGACGAGACTGCTCTCTGTATCCGGTCCTTCTCGCTTTAAGAAAAGTTCGACGAGCAAGTCGTGTAGAAAGAGATCACGAACGATCGCGGACAGGAGAGAAAGAAGGCCGATCAAGAGCGATGAAAATAAGTGAGACGGCGAATCGCTGAGAAAAAAAAATCTTCGTATACTGGCGCGGGTGGGCGGAGGGGCACAGCATCACGGTAGCTTGTCCGTAAGTATCATGAGCTCTTCCGGTTGCGGAACTATCAGGCGAAGCTCGAAGAAAAAAACTCCGGAAGAACGCGACGACGAAGCTTCCCTCGTGCAAGCAAAGTGTCGTATATAACTACACACAGTTCTAATGAAAAATATAACTTTAACGCGTCAGCTCCATCGGTTCAGTCATGCGAAAAGAATTTTTGAACTTGATAACTTGTGTTTTATCATTTTTACGATTTAGAAGAGAGCCTCGATTGTCAGTGGCCGCGCGGTTCCAGAGGTGTTATTTTCCGAATTTCCGTTATACCTTCCATTCGATCTTTGCCCATATGTCAATATTTTTTACTTTTATAAAATGTGGTAAACGCTGCCTCCTCTGATAGGGGGATGCAAGACAAACGAAAATTCGATAGCGTATCCGAATAGCAAATTGCAACGAAAATCCAAATGGTACAGACAGACATTGAGATAAAGAGGAGTATAAAAAAAGCTCATGCGTATCCATATAAGTCGGAGAGACCGTATATATTGTGTAGAAAAGATTCTTAGGGCGGAGGGTTACGCGGTAAATGGATGCCTGAAGGCACACGCACCGACCCCCATGTTTTATTGCTTAAACGAGAGGCATGCAGGAAAGGTTGTACGTTGGTTAAACAACGAATTAATATATCGTCGCAATCTATATCATTATATGTGGCGAGACTCACGTGCAATATAAATATCACGATCGACCCAACCGCGAAGCAACACCAAAGTACAGGTACATCCTGTCGCATGTACATCGCTCTGGCAGCTTCGTTCGAACTTCCCCCGACCCCCTTTTTCAAAATATCATTACACGTGTTCATCTATTTCTCATGTAAAAGCGGTGTATCTCCATATTATGTAAAGGAGGACGGAGGTGAAACGCGTTCGTCGACACGCCGCGCCGGGCGATCACGAGGCCGCCCTCAACTGCCCCCCCTAGAATCCCTCACAATCGTTAGAGCACGCACGAAATTCGAGCGTTCCGGGTTGGACACGGTCATCAATTTGAGTACAAAAAAAAAACCATTTGAAATTATTCTTCGACAACGTAATTGCAATTTACTATACTTTAATAATACACAACGTTTTTTAACGTTTTTTTTCTTCTTTCGTACAACCCATAGTAATTTGTCATAATTATTATCTGTTTTTTTTTTAATTTTATTTACAATAATGATTGTAATTGAATCAAAATTATAACCCTTTTCGATAAAATGAGAGTAATTTCGTACGATGCTTATTCGATAATGAATAAATACAATTTTCCGATGGATGTTTTAATCATTATTTTAAATTTTGAATATAACTTTTCACTCGAACGATCCTCGTCTCTTGCATTGCGAGTGCGAGCCCCGACACCAGAAACCTCTCAAAGTTCGAGGCGCCGTGCGCGCCCGAGCGAAAAAGAAACACATTTTTATTAAAAAAAAATAAAAAATAAAAAAATAGAAAATAAAAAAACCTCTTTGGGACCCAGACTCGAAGTATATGTGTTCGGAGCACTCGAGACCTCGGACAATAAATCATAATGCGCATAGGCAAGAAGGTCCAGACGCACACGCGATCGACGTTACAGTAATATGCGCGAGAAAATAAGTATCTCCGAGTATATTATACGAGACCGACGAGAACTTGAAGGAAGTATTTGAACTCTTGTTCTTATGGCGTGTCCACTCTTGATTCTTTCGTACACTGCGCATCTTGACTCTATATAGTTCTCGTGATGGACAGCGAAGTACGCGGATACCGTGAGGGGTCAAACATTATAGGCTCGAGAGTTCTCTCCCGTATGCATATATACGTTATATGTATATATAAAGCGGGACTTGCGTGTCTTCGTCAAATGGATTTAGCTCAAGGAGGGTAAAGTCTCATCGCAATAATAGTCACATTCGTCTGGTATTAAATTATGTTTGCCGCGTGTCGAAGTTTATGGCCGACCGCAATTTGACATTCGATTTTTCTTAATATTTTATTTGATTCTGTTGAAAATAGCCACGGGACGTTACGGACCGTGTCGGACATTCGCGAGACTTGGCAATAATTGTATCTGTTTATTTGTCCAAATAACTTTAATATTATTACAAAATTGGATTCATCCGATCGAAATAAAATTATCGTAAGGATTAAATACACATTAATACGAAAACATAAATCGTCATTTTTAAATGACGTCATTTATATAAATCGCTAATAGCTTATCTTTTTCTATTCGCTCTATATATTTATTAGACCGCGAACGAAGCATTATTAATATAGCTTAGTTGTCGATGAGAACTATTTTTTTTTTCTAACATTCATTACATTTTTCGTCTTGACTGTTATGATCGGTACATTCTTAACTTTGCGAAAAATAAAAATCGCGACACAAAAAGTCAACGACGTTATGAGAGTGCAGAATTTTTTTTCATGCGTATGATCTGCAATGTTTTAGCTGATGGCTCTTGTAGTACGAAGCGCCAAAAAAATTGTCTTGATGTGCGTGTTTATCGTTGACTATGTTGAAATTGATGCTGAAATTGTACTTTGGTATTTCTTGACTGGGAGTGAGACTTGAAGTCGACTAAAGGCACACCACACGATGGCTTGCGTATCCGGTGCTCGTAAAATCAGAGTTATATACGTATATACAAAACGCGTTCGACGTTACACGTTACATGCGACATGTATACTTACGCTTGCCGATAAAAGCTCTATACTACAATGTATACACGCCCTCGGTGAGTTCAGAGATGAGCGTGCGTGTTATTAAATTTCAAAATGGGACCTAATTTGAGGCGGCAGCGAGGCCGAACGAAACACGGCTCGTTACAACGGGAGAAATAAGAAATCATTTTCGTATGTATACATATTGGCATGAGCGAGCGTTGTTGCCTTCGCCATTATTCGTAAAATTTCGCATTTCGTGCTTGCGAGCGCGAGCGCAAAACGCAAAGATTTTGCTTTATTGGCTTTTTGGTTCGTAAAAAAAAATGTATCTATACACTTGTGAGAATACCTGGAGAGGACTAAAATGAAATATTAAAGTATGGGGTGTGTCTCGGCGCGGTGAGATAATGAAACGCGAAGTAATGAAAAAGTTGATCGCGAAAAAAAGTTTATGTGCAGCAGGACTAAACATCGCGCGGTTAGTTTCTCGAATTTACACTTTTGGTCCCGGGGTCCACTCAACAACTTCAAAATCGGCCATTCGACGACTATTATTCTTTTACTACCCTCTCTTCTCGCCATGATATATATATATATATATATATATATATATATATATATAGAGAGAGAGAGAGAGAGAGAGAGAGAGAAGGCACACGTAAAAATAGCCCGTGCTGTATGATAGGAACTCATAAATACAACATAACTCGCCACCTGCCTTCATTCTAACTAATACTCGACGGGAGAAACAGCTCAAGAAATTATATATATGTATATACTGTACACGATTAACAAGTATGAGGTTATTAAGCCGCGAATGTGCGTGAAAATTTTTATTTACGAGCGAACACTTCGACGAGAGTGCCATAGTCCTCGAGTACGCAGCAAAACTTTATCGTGATTGCCACTACTGTAATTAGTCATTTATAGATACGGCAGCGCAACGAGAGAATCATGACGATCGTTCTTCTCATTGGATAGGGGGATATATGTGGATTATGGCAAATAAGCCTTTTTTTTTTTGTTCTGAAAAATTAGGAAAAAAATGTTCCCATTTCGTACCGGGGCGATGACGAAAGTGAATGCTTCCGAGCAAACGTTGGACAGTGAACCGGTAGCTGGACACCTCATGTTAATCAATTATACCTGCATAGGTCTAGTTACGTATAGATTAACATGTATAGTGTCCAGCTACTGCGGGGCCCTTCTCCCAGGCTCCGGTATACGTGTAGGCCTTATACAATTTTCCACATTTAGAGATAAACATCTGACAAACGAGGTTGTCATTTCTCCTAACCGTGGCTAAATCGGCTTTGCGCTCAAAAAAGAAAAAAAAGGTATAGAGAGACCGGAGGAGAGATCGAATCTGGAATATAATAGCTGGACGAGAGTCTGGTGTGCGGTATAGAAATTGGCAAATGAGTGGAATATCGTGGAAATTAAAGAGCCGGTCTCCGCGGATCGACCAATTTAATTGTCCAAAGTAAAATGGTGCACCTGTCTTGCCGACTCTAACAAGCCAGTAATAACGCCGATCCTCCCTTCTTCTTTTTTTTTCTTTCTCATCTTCTTCCACCGCGTCTTCTTCTTCCTCGTCTTCACGGCTCCTCTGGCACCGACTCCCTATCCCTTCCTCTCGTCTCTAGTCGTCCGCTCGCTGATGCGATGCACTCTCGCATCGGCACTGCCGCCCCGTGTACCTGATTATATGTTAGATTTATAAACGAGGGGCTATCCAGGCAACAGACAGGTGCTTCCGTTCCTCGGCGTCGGTTAAGCGCACTCTCTGCTCTCCTTCTTCTTCTCCCTCATTGCTACTCAACGACCATCTCTTCTTCCCTTCACCGCCCCATGCTTATTTCTCAACGCAACATGCATATAACCACGCACTTTTCTCCTTTGTCCCTTCACCAACGATGAGCTCGCCACTTTCTCTCTCTCTCTCTCTCTCTCTCTCTCTCTCTCTCTCTCTCTCTCCGTGATCACTCTATGTCGTTACCTCTTTACGAGATGACTCCATAACTGGGGCGCCAAAGCTCTTGATTCTCTTTGATCAACCGTGAGACCAGTTGTCCAGCGAGACGACCAATTCTCAACCGATTATCCGTAGTTGTATGCCGCGGTTTATGGAATATACCCGATTTTCGATCCAATTATCGAGTCAGCACGAGTAAATAAATAAATTTATATATACATTTGTATAGATGCGCGCGTTGATTCTATAGAATCAACAGCAGATCGCCAATACGAATGTAAAATCGATGCGAGAACCATACGTCGACAAAAATTAGATTCGTTTGATCGCCCTCTACCCTGACCGGACATAAATTAACCATAAATTATAGGTTTTTTTTTTTTTCTGGCATCCAGTGCGTAAAATTTACCTATCCCACATCGTCTATCATGTCAAGGATAAATGTAAAAAATATTGTTTCAAATTCTGAAAAATCTGCTATTTTGGTCTACTCTGAGAAAACTTGGCTCTACTCGTTTTGTCTTTTCAGCAGCTTCAAGCTTTTTTTTCGCAAAAAATTTTACTTTTCTCGCCCGGTCTATCGTCTCATCGACATGGTAAATGTATACATAAATAAATGTAAACATAAAAAAAAAAGTAAAATGTACATGGTAAATGTAACATGTGAGAGAATGTCAGAGACGAGACATTTGCATTGTACAAAATACTTGCCGGCGTCTCGTATATTTGTTTATACTACTCCTTGGGTAAAGTGTATGAATCGGGCACACATATGCACCCTGTGGCGAGCGCACGTGCCCGTTCCCATCAGCCATCTCTTTCTCTCTAACTTCCTCTATCTCTCTTCTCCGCATCGAGAATCAAGTTAGTTCACGAGAAGATTCTCATCCCGCGCACCCCGAGAGAGCGCGCGAAGTAGATACATCGTTTACACAACTGACGGACGGAGGAACTACTTATCTGTCAGCCCGTTCAAACGATCGAGCCCTCCGCTCGGATGTTTACTAATATATATAGCGCATCAACGCTCGAGGACCGATTTCAACATTTTTACAACGACTTTTTTCAATTTTTTTTTTTCCACAATACATCAACAACATTATTCCTAACGACATTTGTTCTACGATATAATAATAGGTTTTAGTAACGACCGGAGCACATGCTTGCTAGTGTCATTTTTTTTTTTTTTCAAACAAAATTTTTTTGGAATTAGGGTTGAGAATTAAATTATTGTATAGACCGTTGAACAGCTGTCAGCGGTAGTTCGGGTAAATAGGTAAAACTAGCACGGAGGATTGAAAAAAATCGACTATAATAAGGAGAAGGTAAAATCTGTTGGCAGGTTATACGGATCTCGTTAGGAACGAAATGGAATATGGCTGTTGAAATACATCAACTTCTGACAAATACAAAGGCGCAAAGTACCGAGCGTCGAGCGATTAAAGTGCCGTGGGTTGCCAACCCTTTTGTTTGCTAGTAGTAAATTTGTATACTATGGAGAGTCGCGGCGGCGCGGCCTTGCACAGCTACGTAATAACCAAAAAGGGTTGACTGGGAAAAAAAAAAAAAACGTTTCGAAAAGTAAAAAACATACGGTAGCTTCTTATTATAATCCGGTTCAGTGACCCTCTAATCGGACGAGAAACTCTTCGTTGACTCTGCAACAGATCGACACCCATGAAATTCACATTAAAAAACGAGCAGCTCATCAATCATTTTCGTCTTTTTGAAACGATCTCTTCTTTGGTGATGAGTTTGTGAGTTATCTACACGTTGCTCAAAAAATATACGTAGAAAAAATAATAAAGAGACAGTTAGAGCCGAAGAGACGGGGGAGGTATTGAAAGAGCTAACTCGGAATTAATGCATTCAGCGCGACAATCGGAATTGCTGGGAACAAGTCGAGCATGCGGCCTTTATTCCGCAATTATATATATACACGAATGTGCTCAGAGGCGAGCGAGGTGAAAGTCTTACCGAGTCAGAGGCGTTCAACTATCAAAGTCAAGGGATCTCGAAGATTACTGTTGACATTCGCTTTTTCTGGCGCAAAAGTAAGGATATGACAGAAGAAAGACCAAAGGAAAAGACGATGCGATGAAGATTCTATCATCTTCGTGCCTGAGCTGCGTAGAGCTCGCGGCTAGAGAAGACGAAGAACAGATTAGGGGCCAAAGGCGTGCTCGTCTTATAATGAAACTTTTTTTCGAAAATCACCGTCACAAAGAAGCGAAAGAGAACAGATAGATAGATAGATAGATAGATAGATAGAGAGAGAGAGAGAGAGAGAGAGAGAGATACTGCGAAATAGGATGAACGTACTTTTAGAATATTAATATTTCCAATCGCTCCACATCGCGAGCAACAATTCAAACATTATTTATGCGATTTGAATAAACTTTGTTTCAATAGAAAAAAAGTTCGCTTGCCTTTTTGTACTTTTAAACTGATCATTTTTTAGTGGGGGATTATTTTTTTTTTTTTTAATTTTGAACTAGATTTTAGTTTTCGTGACTTTTGAGTGACTCCCATCTTGACCCCGCCAATGTATCTAAAATAAATACTCTTGAATGTACACAATATATTGGGTCGGCCAAAAATAATACGCGCAGAACCATATACGGACAATATATAAAACTACATATATCCCAATGTAAGGGGCTGGATAGAGTCCGTGATATGAAAAAAAGCGAATGTCCGACGACGATATGCGGATATAATGATGTTGGCAAGGACTCTCAACCGGGAAAACTTTGTCGTGTCCGAAGCTGGCGGTGGTGCATCGCGCGGAGCTTCCTAAAAGTTTCAAGAGATCTCTGCGATCCGTTAAAGTTTTTTTTCCGCTGCAGAGACGACACACTCGTAGGGGGTCAACTTTGGTCATGCGGTGGAGATATCCCGGTTGGTCTCGCGTCGAGTTTGCGAAAATGACGGGAAAAGAGAGTGAGGGATTTCCGCGACTGCATCGGGAGAGTTCTCGTACAACGATAATACAAGAACTTTCTATATACAAGACAAGTGAAGAGAGGTCTCTCAGGGTCTGCGTGCGTTTCGATGTGATCGCGAGGCAGGTAGATCGTATTAACAAGAAAAAAAGAGAGAGAGAGAGAGAGAGGAGAGCAAGTCCTCGATGATATACCACTCGATCTTGGGGCCCTTGCCTAATTGTACGTTCCACGTCAAGACGAACTAGCAAAGAGAGACCGAGAGTGAGAGAGGTTACACGAAAAGCACACTCTTGTGCTCTCGCTTTCTCACGAGATCAAGAACGAAAGAGAGAGAGAGAGAGAGACCTCGTTCGACGATGCGCTATACGATACTGCGCTCTGCGCTCGTGCCCTCATACTCTTTCGTTCTTCGGAGAGCCAGAGAGAAACGCGATCCAGAGGGAACGAAAGAGTTTTGCGCTGAGAGAGCCAAAGGGGCGGAGAAATAAGGAAAGATGAACATCGAACGCGAAGGAAAGAAAAGAGGGAGAGAGAGAGAGAGAGAGAGATAGAGAGAGGAGAGCGAAACGATCGAAGTGAGCCCAGTGAGGTTTCTCTGGTCAAACATCAGAGAGGGAGGAGCGAGACGAGGAATAAATAAGAAGGAGGAAGAAGAGTAAAAGAAGAGAGAGAGAGAGAGAGAGAAAGAGTGCGTGAGAATGCTATCAGCAAGAAGGAGGAGAGTCCTCCTCTCGAGGTCCGTGGACCACACGGCGAGACCACCGTGCGTGCACCTTCGCGCTGTGCCGTGTGCTCTCTTGCTCTCTCTCTCTCTCTCTCTCTCTCTCTCTCTCTCTCTCTCTTTCTCTCTCTTTGCTAATATATATCCACGATCAAACATCGGCGTGAGTAACTACGTAATCACTGCACTTCTTTCCGATCCTCAGCACGATCCCTCTGCATGCGCACACTCTTTCCCCGCGCGAGTTACGTACACTGTTTATACATCGTAACGATCAGGGCTTTCCTGGCAAACGAGATTCATCACGGGAGGAAAGTGCCTAAAGAGTATAGATACATAGGGAGAGAGAGATAAAGAGGTGGGGGGGAGAGAGGAAGAGGAGCAAGCGTCGTGCCGGACGGAAGGGATCATCTCGCGTGAGCCCCGGACTCCTCGTTAATCGAGAAACCGGCGTGGTCTCTCTGGTAATCGAGCACGGATCCCACTGCTTTTTTCCCTCTTCATCCTTCTATCCTAACCGTGTTGCAGCCTTTTTCTCTCTCCCAATCTCTCCTAGCTTTTTTTTACTCCATATATTTCTTTAAGCCCTTCGATCGACTTTATCTCCGAGTCGCACTTATTTGTGTGAACGACGATAACGACGAGGTAAACAAAAAAAAAAATCGGCAATCTCGAGAACTCGCGCTTCCTCTCTTCATCCTTATAAGCAATTGCACTTTTCCGTTGTTCGCGTGACATCGATGATAAAAAGTAGATTTTTTACACTTTCTCGTCACAATATCGTGGTATGTAAACGACAGATTGATGTTTCAAAAAATACGATTCATTTACAAGTTAATCAATATTTTTGTTTTTCTCGTTTAAACGAATGTTGTTCGATCTCGATGTTTCGAAATATTTGCTTCGAATAATATAAATTCATTCTTTATACATAAACTCAAGTATATATGTAGTACGGTCGTTCGATTTTGGTTTTCAAATTTTTGCATACGCACATTTGCATCGTCCCATCAACAAATTCGGTCGGTTCCGCGAGTTACCCCATTCTCGTTTATGCGCAAAATTCGAGTGCCCTTTATACAGATTGAAAATGTAACAGAGCGTAGCTGTATTTTCCGTTTATATTTCGTAGTCGATAACGTTGATGTACTGTGCATGAGAACGGTAAAAATAATAGTCGGAGGGCGCGAGAATAATGGAAAGTCACGCGAGAAACCCTCTCCAACGTTTATCTTCAATTAACATAAGCAAACTTGCCACGAACATGTATGGCCTCGATGAATTGTTCACTTCTGCAGCTCTCAAATGATAGATAGACAGAGAGCGAGAGAGAGAGAGAGAGAGATCCGTTCCATTAGGCTGAGGAACTCATCAAACCCTCGTTTTCTCGACATTTAGAATTCGGCACGGTATTTTGCTTTCATTTGTATACAGCTTATTTTTAGGCATGCGGGTTCACTTTCACTTCTATTCATAAAAAAAAAATAGAAGTAATAGGGGATCTCCCTCCCATCGTGTATCAAACTAGGGACGCGAAACGTAAGCGTTGTTTTCGTTTCGTGTAAAAAAAAAAAAGAAGATTGATGATTATTCGTACAACGCGGAAATTTGAAGCCGCGAGACGAAAATAACCTGTCTCTAACACTCACTGTTAATACGAAAAAAAAAAATTCATAAATTTTTACTGAGTGATTTTATTCGCTATGACATATATATGTACAATTTTCTTAGCTTCCTCCTCGCAGTTTCACAATCACGTGTATGTATTAAAAAAAAAAATAAATACCTTTCGGCAGCCCTCATCCTCGATTTTTGAAAATTTTTCCGTATTTTTTCGAAGCGATAGATTCATTCATAAAAGTCGTGAACATAGAACTGTGAGGCTTTTGTACAACTGAAATCTTCAGACTTTGCGAGAAAAAAAAAGTACCGTAAGAGCATAAACATTGTGCAATATTTAAAAAACAATCTGCAAGCTCGTTAGGAAAAAAGAAATCAAAGTTTTTTTCTTAAAGACACCCGTTCAGATTTAGGAAAAAAAGAAATTTAATCTCTCATGAACTTCATTTATCATCTGTAAAGCTAGTCGTTTTTTTTTTTTATTTCACATCGCTGTAAATTTCTTTGTCGTGAAAAAAAAATTTAATCTGTCTGCTCCGATGAGGATTCATTGGAATCCAGTAAATTCATTTATTTTCAACCCCCCCCCCCCCCCCCCCCCCCCCATTCATCGACAGAGCTCCGGTCTATTTCAAAGTAGTTCGAGAATTCGTTCATTGGCTTCTTTATCCTCCTAACTATCCTTCGTGTATCGGATATCGATGCATATGCCAGGATTTATCGGAGATGATCGAAGCTAATATAGCGTGGGTTTGGCGTAAGCGTGTCCGAGAGAGGGAGGAGGTGCGGGTTAAAGGATATTGATTTAACTTTAACTGCCGAAGAGGATATCGAAAGGATCGAGCGAGTTACGCCACTGCATCACGGTAAAGGATGCGCGAGATACGGGAGAGAGAGAGAGAGAGAGAGAGAGAGAGAGAGAGAGAGAGGGAGAGAGGAAGAGGACGCATGTGTGCCAATGCACATTATTGTGGCGTTAAGCGGCCGTGAGTCTCTCGCGACTGATACATAATCGGTTTGCGCGAGTCAACTCGGCGTTAGTCGGTTGAGAGGAGGAAAGAGTGAGAGAGAGAGGGGGAGGGAAAGATAGGGTGCGCGAGCTCTGCAGACATTTACGAGGAGAGCGATAACACTGAAGATGTCCGAGACGATAATGATCTTGGCGACGCGAAAAACGTTGTCGCTCTTTCTTGGCAACACAACGCTATGGGGTACACTCTCTCTCTCTCTCTCTCTCTCTCTCTCTCTCTCTCTCTCTCTCTCTCTCTCTCTCTCGCTCTTTTACTCTCGCGCACTTTTCTTCTCTTATTTGGTACGCGATTGCCCTCCTGGAGAAGCTTACTGCGATAAATTGTCTACCTACTAATGGGCACTTTGCCTTTATTTATATGAGACTTGGGTTCGTATGAGGCGAGCTCGCCTTGCCCATAACCGCCCGACCGATATAGAGGAAAATTGTAGTTGGGTCGCGTCAATTACACTAACCTCTCGCTAACTGCGATTATATTTTTCATCATACTTTTCACCATTACAGTTTAAAAATTATAATGTTTTTTGAGAACTGGCGAGCTAACGGTAGAGTGAGAAGGTAATTACGGTAATTGTACTAAATTCAACTGTATCTAATCCAGGAATTACGTACGATATCACGGGTTTTCATTCGCAGTCACTTCACGTTTTAGTTGACCATTTTGGTACTATAGATATGGAATCTCATTTTTCTTTGTAATATATATATATATATTTGTTTCAAGACTTTGGCAAACCTGTCAAGAAGATGCTAGAAAAAGTGTCGAATCGATGGCTTTACAAATAAAAGGCGAAATTTGAAAAGTGAAATTTTATCTAAATGACAAAAACAAGTTTCGAGTGTTTATTCATTGGACAATTGGCCCTAATTTCGTTTTCTGATACCTTAATGTTTCTAAATTTATCACAAGATCAATCACTTACGAATAATCAATTTGTCTCGGTTACAATTCCGTTCGATATTCGAAGCTAAAAACAAAATTTCCATTGATTCATGGTAAACCGTCTCGTTTTCAATATTCCTCCTTCGCTCTGTAGCTAATTTCATCGTTCCCTGATCAATCGTTAGCCCCGTCGTTATACGTGTCTTCATAAAATCCAATCTCATACAAACGTTCGTTCACCGTTCGTCCTTACTCAATATTCATTCGGAGCAAACTGTGCATGCATATTGTACAGACCCGGCGCCACACAGACGAATTAATCAATTATTCAAAAGTTCGAAAACACTGGATATATTGGTGAGCTGGTATAGGTATAGGAAAAAAGTATTTCTGCTCGTTGCTTTCATAGTCTCGAGCGTGTGATATCGAGTATCCTATATACAGATCAAATAATTGGCGGCCTATTGCAAAATTCTTATGGGATTGCACTTCCACGATGCGGCTTATATACGTATATATGTATATCGATTTCTAGCAAACAAAAAGGCGTAACCAACATGGTTTTACCCATAAAGCTAGGTGAGTTTTGACCCTTTGTCTGCTATCAGTCGATGTATACAGTTATACATAGCCACGACGGATATCTGTTATGCGCCTTGCACTAAAATAATGCATCCATCCAGTCGGATAATACCGTCGTCACGAGTTGTGCTACGAAGCCATCTCTCTGCTGCTCATAGAGTCGAGAGAGGCGTGTTACGGGATAAATAAACCGCGTGGCTCTCTCGCAGGCTCGAGCTCGCAGAAAAGACGAAGGAAAGGCACGAAATCCGGGTTGCAGTATACATCTCGCGAATAAAGAGAGCGAGACGAGTAGCAAGATAGAGAGAAAGAGACCGAGGCTCGATATATATAGAATCGCTCAAACTCACTCGCTCATTACTCGATAAAACATTTATATTCAGCCTTACGTCTTCTCGATTCATTAATTCTATCGCGAGAGACTATGCGCGCACGGCAACGATTCCGCGAGACCACCAATCACCGCTGTTCATATCTTCTTTTCACTTATATATACCAATAAAACTCTCACAAATAATGTCCCGTAATTACTCGTGCATTCAACAACCAATACACATTACGAATATACGAGTTTCATTTGCCTCAGCCACGAAAATTTTTCAGCCAGTTTCCTTGCACATACACACCCGATATCCATATTCGACGTCGATAAACTTTACTAAAAATAACGATTATTATTTGCCTCTTGCCGAAAAAATTGTTGGCGCCACATTTCTCGACCGCATTATAATCTTCGAGACGCGGATCGTCGACTTAATAAGGGCGAGTATGCGCGTTCAACCCACGGAACATATATACTAATTCCAATATTGTTACAAGACCCTCAAGCGAGAGAGATAGAAAGACAGACTGAGATACGCCCGAGGGTTATAACCCATCTTGCCCGTATAGTTTCAAGTTTTCAACCGGCTACCGGTATGGAAATTTAGTGGCTGTTACGCCCACAAACCCGAAAACCCATAGAGGAAGATTTCGTAAGGAAGACCGAGCGCGCGCGGCGGTGATAGAGAGCGCGCGCGGACCGCGGTGTGATGAGGCTCCTTTTGGCCCATGCGAATGGGGAATAGGGAATAAAGTTACGTATATTAACGATCGTTATAATGTTTCTCCGGAGAATATATCCATATAGAATTCCTGACACACGTTTATACTGTATATACAGTGTTATGCAGAGAGGATTCGGTCTACCTGTTCCCATGTGCTTGCAAAAGAGCCAAAACGCCGTAAACATTAATACAGAAACCCGCCTTCTTCCTCGTTCTGCCCACATCATATCGAGCATCGGTTCTACATACATGTATATATATAATGTATATACAATAAACACATAATTATATAATACTTTACTCATTAATTTACATTGTTAGAACGTTAATGAGTGTTTGTTTGGACGGTGTGTGGTTATAGACGCGCGCACCCGGTGGTTTCATGCCCTCTTCTACAGGAATACATCGCATGCATGCACACATGCACACACACACACACACACACGTGCGCATACGTATAGGCAAAAGTTTCTCCTGTTGCTGTCCCGACGATCAAAGTTATTTACCGGTAGACTCAATTATTTTAAGAGACTCGGACGTACGGTATGTAGAATGTCGAGAAGACACCCGTAGATAGGGATCTGCCGTGGCGGGGGAGAGAAAACGAACGAGAAGCGCGCGAAACATTGCGCGAGATTCACGAGCATCGCGAGGAGCACACGCGCGCGGGCTCTTTTCCTCGATCTATCTGTCTCGCTTGCTTGCTCCCCAACTCACGGGATTCCTCGGCTCGCGGGACGACTTTGGGAGTTCGTAAATACCTCTTTAGCCGGGTTCTCAGGTTGGACAGGAGAGAACGAGAAGAATTCGCGGTGCTGTTTCGAATCTTTGTATATGTGTATCCTGTATACAATGATGTGTACAACGACTCCTTAAGGTATAAAAGGTAGAAAATCAGTCGCACTCGTTTTACCATGTATCCTGCGGATCCAAACGGTCCGGTAAATGAGCTGAAAGATTTTCGTGACACTGAATTCAGATGAATAAGAAGAAGAAGAAGAAGAAGACGACAAAAAGTACGGAATTCCAACCGGACCGAGGCTCCGAAATGATGTTTTAATGCTGGATATTCCCAATTTCGTCGATTTATTACTGTATAAGCAAGCATCGAATTCAATTTAAGATGCTATATGTAGAGAATTTAATTAAACGATTTATCATCCCGAGAATTTTTGCGATACACACGTAGTCTTCATTTAGATTCCAAACTTGCTCACAGCAAACAACCTCCGCAGTCGACATTCGTTTATCCTTCAAATAGTCACCGTAGTGCAGGAATTTCCTAAATAATCCCCCTTCGACAAAACTATGAGGCGTCCTTCCACGTGATTTTAGCCACGTAAAACATGACAATATATCAAATTTGTGTTCTCCATATCAGAGTATAAAAAAAACGACAATTTTGGGAGCTATCAAAGTACACTGTATGTTATACGAGCTGGACGAACCGTATTTTGTCATTTTTCCTTCAAACAAATAATGTGTCTCTGCAACGTTATAATAAGAGAATATTTTCAGCTATTTTGCTTCATAAATTTGTGCATGTTTTTTTCATATGATAGATGAGAAAAACCGAAAATTTTCTTGTGTTAAATGATTTTTCACAAAATTTTCTTTCGAAACGTCACACCGTTTCCCAGATATATTTTTTCTGAAGAAAAAACTGCAAAATGCATGTAGTCCCAGCTCATAAAGCGGTGTGGATCTTACTACCTGACAGAATTTTTGTATTCGTATGTATCTCGATGGATTAAAAACAATTTGCGGCAAAATAATTTGTTTTTTTGGATCACCGAAGTCACGTCTGCTATATATGTATAAAAATAATAGTAGATATGGACGAGTCTGGGTTGGGTTACCGGTGTGTCTTTCAGCACACGGTAAATGTAAAAATAACTCTGATAACGCGGTCATGTTTACCGAACGTGCCTAACGCTTTTTTTCACACCGCCGCTATCCACCCGAGCGAATAACCACCTGTGGTAAACGTACAGTTGATACTCACTTGTTCCCTATTGTCTCGGTATACATGTGTGTTACGTGTAAAATGTAGGTATATATATAAGCTTTTGTTTAATCCACAGGGAGCCTCATTAAACCAATTATACCCGCCAGAACACTTTTTCATTTCGATCTTGGTAATTACACGCACCTATATATATCGTTCTGATGTATACGCGGTTCCAAATTTCGATGCTCCGTTGAATTTACATTTTTCAGTGAAGCTCCACAAGATTGCATCAGGGTAGGTTTTTTAGCACCTGGGGAAATTAAGCAAGGCTTATTCATTGGTCATGTATAAAGGACGAGGGTCGAATTCTTCGATATATATGTTGAGTCGTACACTCGATATGTAAATTTCCTTGTAAATTTTTCGCCTCTAGAAGTCACTACCGCACGAACTACCTCAAATTCAATTTAGCCATATGCTCCGGTAGTTAATTCGTCCCTGCAAGTTCATGGATGAATTTCACTAATGTGTGAGCAGTTTTCACGCAAGTAGGAATAACTATAAATGTACATATAGTACTGTATGTATCATGTGAGTAAAAAAAAGTATATAATTTCGGAAATAGAGAAGCGTAGAGACCATTAAAAACGTTGTGTGCAATACCGCATTGTAGCCAAGCGTGTAAAGAAAGAGACCTCCATGCCGGAACTTTCAATATATACGTATAGCAAGAGTGTTGGTTAATGCTTCTGTTGGCTGTTCTCTGCTGCCGATAAAATTCTCAGGACCCCCTTTGTTCACTCGCGAGCAGTAAAGTCATTTATATACATATATAGCTTCGCTCTTCGTTCGATGCGCTGATTAATGATTTCCCTGCAATGTGAAAAATCATTATAAAAGTTTGAGAATCTGACCACTTAACCCCAAGGGCGCATCGCGACAACCCACCAGCACAAAGTCGTGCTCTCTCATCGTCAAACTCTCTCATACCGGAACCTCACTTCTCTATCGTTGCACCTTTTGAGCGCGCCTCCTATAGTCTCTGTCTCTCGCTTTTCTCCTATCCGCGTCGCGGCGGTCTCACTCCCACACATGTCTATGTACAATCGCGCGACCGCGTCCGCGAGATGCTCTGCTCTCTCTCTCTCTCTCTCTCTCTCTCTCTCTCTCTCTCTCTCTCTCTCTCTCTCTCTCTCTCTCTCCTCTCTCTCCACCTTATTAGATACGCCATAAAATGAAAGTATGAGAGCGAGACGCAGAGTGTGCTCTCCGTGAGGAGAGAGGAGAGAGCGCCTGGTGTGCACGCCGCGGCGGTCCATAAAGCGATAAATCGTGCTAAACTCACAGCTCCGCGGTACAATGTGGTTCAAACTGGCACTTAATGATGCGACGCTAAAGTCAACATGTATAGCGTGTGGCTCGTCGTCGCGACGTCGACAGAAAGAGAGGTAAAGAGCGAGCGAGAGAGTGAAAGAAAGACTCGAGAGGTAGCCGCGGGCAAATCTCTCGCTATGCTCCTCCACCGTCAGAGCACAAAACTTTAACGCTCTCTTTCCCAATATACACGTCCCCGTGTTGCAAAGGAATTTCCATTATCTATCTCGCTCGGTCTCATTCTCCACCTTTTTTGTTGCACTCATATATACATATACATATGATAATGTATATTCCGGGTGTGTTACTCACTGTGGGACAAACGAGAAGATGACAAGCGCTGTCGCAAGCTCTCAATGCTTTGTATAACTCTCTCTCTCATGCACACACACACACACACACACCCACACACGCACGCACACATACACACTCTGTACAATGTTCGTTTTCCACGCACATCACGCGAGTTTACGGTTAATGCCGCATGTCCAATTCTACCTCTATTCGTTAGAATAAAAGAAACGCCGGAGAATTCTCTCTACTCGTGGTGCATTTCCTACGGTTCTCAAAATGTTAATACCTCCCGGTGCCTGAGCCGAAACCCCTTGCAACAACTCGTAAAGAGATATGCTCGCATAAATATTTCATGGCACACACACAGGACACACGGTCGTACATTCTAATTCGACATAAAGGAGACTCTATAAAACAATACGTTTGTTTTGGCAGCATTATGAATTGTCGTATAGAATTGCCAAAGTATATTGAAGGTCCATTAGTTATCTTGGGTTTGTACTGCAGGCATCGACTTTTATCAAACGAAAGGGAGCAACTCATATAACTTTACGTTTCAAATCGAGTGGGTTAGGGCCTTTTGTTTGCTAGTAACAATTATATGAGTATATATATATATGGTTGTAAACCCATAAGTCGTGAACCGTCGAACGGGCAGCAGACTCAAAAAAAGTTTCGCCCTTGAAAAAGAAGGAAAAAAAGTATCTCGGATATATGGTGAATACAGCCATGCACGCCCCCGTTGTAGAGTTCATTCTCTTGACTTCATCTAGGCGACATCATAATTCAGTGAAGGGTCCGAGATCACGGAACAGCAGGTCCGGCAAGGACTTTGCCTTCCTATTGTATACCTATATAGTAAGGAGATGAAGTGCGAGGTTCTCTCTCCTGATCTCGCGGAAGCCAAAGCTAGAGCACACACGATGTGAACCAACTCTACCACGCTATTATCAGCTTATATTATATATATATATATACATATATAAATAGAAGGATATCGTGTGGCGAGGGCCAGCATGGAGCCACCCCCCCCCCCCCCCTTGTATTCGACGTGCCGAGGGATAAATCCTCCTAATAAAGGAACCTCGCTCGGCTCTCGTCGGGGGTATATCTATCGTGGAAGAGGCGACCGCGCGTGGTCCCGGTAGCGCCTCGTTATCCATGAGGGCTGCCCTCTCAAGAACCCCGGTACAATATAGTACACTATATACGCGATAGGTATATATACACACCGTGTTTTGCAGCATTTTGAGCGCGAGCTCACGGTATCGCGAGGGGCCGATAAATCTCAAGGTATGCCAAGAGAACAAGAGAGAAGTTGAGAAAGAGAGATAGAGCAAGATGCTTTGGACGAGAGAAACCATGAGGACGTTGTTGGTCCATGAGTTTTGCTCGTGCTCGTTCAACGACACAACAACGACGACGACGAAGGATCTCTCGCTGTCTCGTCGTGCAATGTTCTTGTTCTTCCTCTTCTTCTTCTTCCTCGTAGAGGTGTGCTGTATATTCCCCACGTGTGCCCTCTCTACCGAGGAAGCTCCCGATGGACCGTGATGGCCGCTCAACACACCACCACCCACACCCCTTACCTGATGCTTGTAAGAGTGTTGACATATGAGAGGTCTCGGTGCAAGAGAAAAAAAAAACAAAAAGAACGGAGAAAGACGTTTGTGAAGGAACGTGTAGGAAACGTGGGTACCAGAGCCGAGAAAGAGATTACGATTACGCTGAGGTGAACTCGGCTTAGCGGGTGGGTCGCTTTACTCGCGTCGTCTTCCTCTCTCACTCCCTGTCGTCTTTTTTTATTTCTCTCATTCTTGCGTCTCGTCGTCGTCGTCGTGAGGACCTCCAATCGCTATCGGCAAATCAGCGTCCGTCTTAATTATCACCCTTGGAACCCCTCTGGGTTCTTCTCGCGAGAAGCTTTAGCACCACCGGAGAAAGAGAGAGAGAGAGAGAGAGAGAGATACCTGAAACACCGTGTGCGCGCCCTCTATAATGGTCCTATGTACGACCATAACCTCTAAGGACATCCACACGCGACTTCCCCACCTCATCACCGCGCGACTCTGTACGTGTAAAATATCACCGTATGAACGCGTGATAGAGGACGCGAGATCGAGGCACGCCATATGTATGTTGCTAAAAAAAAATTTAAGTCGAACGCTCTCGACATCCAGTGCTGCCTCGAAGACACAATCCTTTACTGCATACTCTCTTTCTGGCTCATTCCTTACACCCTCTCTTTTTCTCTTTCAATCTCACTTTGCTCCGAGCTGGCTTTCGTTCTCCGTAAGTTTTCTTCCCATAGCAAACTTCTGAGACGTTCTCTTTTGTTCCCTCTTCCTCCAGAGGATATGCTTACCTTCCAAAGAATCGACGTGAAACGCCTGGTCACTGCCCTTTCTCATTTTTCCCCCTTGCATCCGTGATATATTCGACCTTCTCTATCATTTTCACGTCAACACTTGGACGCCCGCGCATTCTTAATCTTGTCGCTCCTCTTTCTTTTCCCGTATTCATCGTACTTTTACGTAACATCTTCCCATTGGTTTCGCGTGTGAAAATCGTCGTTTAATACATTTTTGTATAGCATCTTCGTGATACGTTGAGATCATTTGTCCACTGATCTCTCTCTCTCTCTCCCTATCCTTCTCCTCTGCTTTCGCTCTTTCCACTCTGATCTGGTTTCGTCATGTAATAAATATACCGATTGAAATCTGCCTCTGACATTTGAACCTTTCAATCGATTTTACCGAGGCAAGTCAAAGGTAAAATATCTTCGACCTCATTACGAGAGACCGCAAGTAGTATTAGTTAGTACGGTGGACGGATGAGAGATTTCTCATCGAGCATTGTGCATATAGCTTGCGAACGATATTTCTCTACACTCGATAGTATATAATGAGCCTATCGTATTGACAGCCAACCATTCTTTTGAATTGTGTTTAAAAGCCACGCGACATTGCGCAATATATTGCCGGTAGTGAGACAATAACAAATGGTCTGTAATCGCGGTTGGATGATACAATATACAACAAAAACACCGCATCGTTGCTGAATACTTTGAAACACGCGTATACCTTACTGACTTACTTTCTCTCTAATTGAATGATATGGCTCTTCGATAATTACGACGAGCTTATAGTTCGGTGCTTAAAAAATTTGTAACATATTTGAGGGCGTGGATTGGGGCATTGAGAGTGGAAAAAAAAACGCCGGCCATTTTTAGGGAGGTATACGCACAGGGGCACGGATGGAACGGGCTCTGAATGATTGACGGTGTGGAAGAAGAGAGGGGCCCTTTGCATGGTTGAAGGAAAGATCGCGATAAAAAAGGAAGAAACGGCCAACCACGAGAAACGAGAAAGATTCGTGTGCCATGTATACGTATAAAAGCACAAGAGAAGAGTCTCGCTTCGTGCACCTTGCGCCTTTCTCGCTCTCTTTTGCTTCGTTCGCTTCCGCTCTGGTAACCATTTCTCTGACGTCAAGATGTTTCGACGATATGAATATCAGTGTGTATATACTGATATTCCCCACTATATATAAATACGCACATATGCACGCAGACACGTTTGGGGAGGGGGATACGCATATTATGATAATCCAGCTTCTCTCTCGTCGTGCCAGATTATTGAGACAAATCCAGTTGCAGAATTTGCATCGATCTAATGATTCGCGGTGCACTCTAGAGCCACAGGAGTGACATGGCGATATCCTTTAACGATATACGTCCACAAATCCCTCGATACACTATTCATAAACATGTATATATGTACTTATAATATGTATACCAATATTACAGCCGCTTATCGCAGAGTATAATAGGGTATTAAAATCAAGCCCCGTGGTTTGTTCTGCGTTCCCCCGCGGTATATCCTCCCGAGATCCATTCTCTCGGGAACGACGGCGCGGTCGCCCATATTCGACCGCTCCTTCAAACTTTCGTGAACCCATTTACGAAGTGACTTCCATCTTCGCGAGAAAGCGCACTTTCTCTAAGTAGCTCGATTGAGCGTTAGCTCTATACCGTCTTTACGTCTTGTTCGAATTGATGTACCTCGATTATGCGAGAAAACAAAAGGCCATAAGCACACATTCACTTTACGCGTTGAATCGCCTGGATCAAGTCTTTTCGTTTGCTAGCTACGACGATATATATATGTATATAGGGCTTTCCTCAGCGTCTTATATGCGAGTTGTGCGAAGGAAGAGGAATTCGTGTTCGGGGGACCCTCTTGACGCAAAGTCAAAACTCCCAGTTTACTATAGATATATATATATATATATATATATATATATATATATACGGATATGCCTGTATCAGCCCCCTCTTTGCCTCATACTTGCACAGGAACGGTAGTGGTACACACGCTCCTGAATTTTCACTGCAAAAGCAAAGAGCCCTGAAATTATCCTCTATGCATATACGCCCATATATCTTTTAGCATACGTAATGTCCGTAGGCGCATTAGACTGTGTTATGGCCAAGTTTGAACTTGCACTTAGTTTCGTCATCGGTAATTCTACGCTTCTGTAACTCTAATTATTTTCCTCAAGTTGGCCGCTATACGTGCATGTATTTTCCAAGTATACAGCAGGGTATGATATATGGATATACTCGGCGTACACAAGCGAGTTTTAATAAGTCAACGGAGTCATGCGGGGACTCAAAGGAAAGTGTAAGAAAGAATAAGAGATGCCACGTTCAGAGTACTAGCGGTTGGTCCTAAGACGTGAAATACGTGAATAGTTATAGATATATGAGAAGCATCATACGACGCGGAAGCTCTCGAATCCCAGGTGATGTAATACTCGTTGTAAAAGCCTCTTGGACCGTTCGTCGTGAATTCAAAAATTTCGTTTAATTATTTAGAAAGTATTCTCTCTCTCTCCATTCGCCATGCTCAAAGACTATTTTATCGTTACTGCTACTGTTATTATTATTATTCTTAGTGATACTAGTAATATTTCATTCTGACATTTTTTCAAGGTGCAAATTAACAGTTGCACATTTCTTCCTTATTTTTTGTCCATTCACAAAGTGCTCCATGAGCAATAGACCTTCTCTACATTAGCTTCCTTGTGCCCTTTGCGTATGCACTTAAGGTACGAAGAATATCAGTACAGTGTATCAATTTGCATATTTTTCGCACTTTTTCAAATACGCTAGAGGATTTTATTGGTATTGAAAATTCGTTTTTTTTTTCAATAAAAAAATCTTTCTCCGAAAAATCAAAAGAACATTTTTTTCGACAATTTTTTTAAACACGACGATTATGATTACTTCTATCTGATTTAATTATACCCCATAAAAGATACGGATAAAGATTCGGCAGAGTCAAAAATGAGTAAATGCTCACACGAACATATTATATACCGATAGCAGAGTCCCGAAAAGACCGCCCGACTGCCTGATAACGCACGTTTATTACTGGCCACGTATTCTCGCAGGTTCGGGCGGTACGAAATGTCAGGCTTTTTTTACGCTCTTTATCTTCGTTAAATACACATATATAGTTATATATATATATATATATGTATATTATATAAGGTTTCTTCTTTGAGAAAATAATACGAATAAGAAAAACTTTACCTTACCGCGTCTACATTATGCAGACCGGTTAATCGATGACGTTTCTCATTTATTTCGAGGAAACCATGCATGGATAATATACATTTATGTCATTGAAAAAATATCAGATGCATTCCCGGCATGCCTGACTCTCGTATATGAGTCCGTGCGACAGGTCGGAATATCGAGCCAGGCTGTTTTGATAAGCCCATGAAGTACTTTATCAGCTCTAGCGCTCTCTTTCTCTCTCTCTCTCTCTTTCTCGAATGCTTTCACAATTTACCGTGGGCTAGTCGACGGGTACGATGAATCGTCACCATTTACCTCTATTTTCTCATAGCCAGCGTTATTTATTCGGATTAAATAACCATTTGCACGATTTATCATACTGCCCAACTTTAAGGCAGCACGAAGCTCAAAAGTTTCGCGATATATCGTGTATTTGTTCTTCTTTACGAATAAAGTTCGGATTTTTTTTTTGCTCCGTTATCATATACACAGCCGTGCTGCAAGGCTGAACGAAGTAGATTCCGAGTTAAGTTAATTGGATAAACGTAGCTACCGCACGGACGAAAGTTGATTATGAAAGTAGAGTCAAGTTTTTTTTTTCCTTTTTTCCTTTTTTCTCATATCCGCGCTGAACGAGAGAGACCCTAAGTTGAGCCGTTGGGGAAAGAGGAAAAAGAGGAGGAGGCGAGCAACGCGCGACCAGCCTCGTTATCGAAAGGGTTATTCTGTAACTCGAGCTATTTCCACGAGAGCCAGAGAACCGGAGGTAGATTCGCATTATTATAAAAGCACAGGGTGAACCCCAGAGTGTGTGCGGAAACGTTCATACCGTGGGGTTTTTTTTTATCTACATATATAGATATTTATATTTATATGTATAGAGATATAACGCGGGGCTTTACGCGGTGGAAAGAAATATATCGTGATACGGTGTGGAGCATAAGCACAAATGTCACGCGAGCCAGGGCATGTGCGCACGTTATTTCTTCTTATTATGATTGCTCGGAGTTTTATGGGACTGGGTGACGACAGTCAATTTAGGACGTGAGATTTTCACATGAATTTACCACCGTCTTAATCGAAGCCCTCGAAATTCTCTCGTTTTATTTGTTGATATTCAATTTGCAAATTTCCCAGAATTCATCACCTTACGTTACTGCATCTTGCATTGCAGCGATAAAATGCATGTACCGATAAAAATTACATAAATTATTGTTGAAATTTTTTTTTTTTCTACTATATCTTCTGATGCAATGGAAAATTCAAATCGACAAATCCCTAAATCAATCAACGTCCGCTCGTAGGCTTCGAGCTCGCTTAACTTTCTCTCTCTTTGTTATCGACTTAATTTGCAAATATTATTCGAAAGTATTACACTGCAACTACTAAAACTTTGAAATACGTCAAAATTTTATATGCATGTGTCCTAGTAAAATAGAATAGCGTGGATTTTAAATTCTATTTTATTCAATGAAAAAATTGAATTTGGCACATCCGTGCTTCAACTTCCTCGTTGAAAAGTCGATTGTCAAGGGTCCTGCAGCTTTACGAGTTGTCCATCACGCCCCGGCGTTTCCTAAAATATAAATATACGCGCGCGCGCGCGAGCACCTATTTTTCCATACGTGCTCCCAGTGAAAAACCGAACGATCCTTTTTTTTTTTTTCTCTCGCTCTCAACTGCGTACGCGTCGTGACTTTGGGACTTTTCGTGAGAAGAACCAGGAACGGCTGACAAAATACGAGAGCACAGAGACGAGAATAGAATACGAAATATACTCGGACCCCTTTTGGGGCATTGAAAACGCGGGGAGCAACCTAGTTCGCCAGGTGTTTGCCATCCTTCGCTGTTGACTTTTTCTTCTAACCGATTTCAAAACCCCACGAGCCCGTGACTGGCTTATTCGTTTTTATCACACTCATAAAACAAAAAAAAAAGCACATATATGTCGGGAAGTATATATAATGTATGTATATGAGATATCGGACGTCATTTTGTATCCTCGAAACCTCGATCCATCGCAAAGATTTTCTAAACTTTCCAGTAAAATTTATTATTGTTCATAAATTTATGACTATTTCGTTTAGTATTTTTAAGCCAATCACATTGTCGAAGTACATCGTATTTGGAATTCTCGGATAATTTTGTTTTTTAAAGCCGCTATGTCGCAAAAACTCAAAGAAATATTGAATAGTCAAAACTTGCGATTGTAAATGAATAACTTGAGAAAGATTTTTTTTCTAAAATTCTCGGAATAACGGAAAAGTGCGTTTTTATGAAAAATAAATTTTACCGAATGTGCTCTCACTGCCAGCTCTCGTCGAGATGAGTCGCGCTCATGGATTTTCGAAATACCGTTCATAGAATACCGTCATATAATACACGCATATTTGACGTTATAACATATGCGAATATCGTTGGCATGCGAAAAATCAGTTTCACTTCGCTAAATATCTGCTCTTTATAATGAAACGAGCTCGCATTTATCCGGTGTGACGTAAATTTTCGTTGTCGGACACTCTCGCGGGACTTCCGGTTAATATTTATGAGTGCCGTAATACCGCGCAACACGCGACTCGGGCTCGTACTAGCGATAATAAATAAAATTGCAACGAGACAAAAACAGATGGTTGGGCTAGATAGACGGAAGCTCAAGTTTTTGAACGACGTAAACCACGAGAGTTCCGTCGCGGCTAATCGAGAAAAAGAGAGAGAGAGAGAGAGAGAGGGGGGGGGGGAGACTCTGTACGCGCGTACGTCCTTCCTTCCTGGATTAGCGAGAGCACGCGTGTGTGCCGGCGCGTTCTACAACGGACTTGAGTTTGAATAATAGAGGCAACCAAAATGCATATCGATCAATTTTTAAACAGCTACGATTCAGCATCTACCGCAACCATGGCATACTTGGCACGTTAGAAAAGTATCAATTATTTGCATATAAAAAATACAGATGAGGGTTCGATCGTATGGATTTTTTTTTATTTTAAAAAAGGAGACGAAGAGACGAACCAAGGGAAATTTCGCGTTGTGCTCAGAAGCCACAGTAAAAGCCCCCATAAAAACGACAGAACAGATCGAAATATTTATTTATTGAGGTAATCTATATATTCTGAACGAGAAATCCTTGAGCATTTTTGAAAAAATCTCACTTTCCGAACCGCTTTGCCACATTTTCGGCATATTCGTGTTAGATATGTGTATGATATTTCGCCAATGAAAAACGTCACGGCATGTTTCTCCGGGTGTGATGCTTTGACTGTTTGAACAATTTTGAGAGCTCTGGCATTAAAATTTGGAAATATCTGTGCAATTTTTTGTTTCCATAAAAACAAAGCTTCCTCTACGACTGATAAAAATCGACCATTCCACAGATTTTCTCGACTCTTTCAATTTAATTGAATAGCCAATTCTGTTATAACATCAAATTATCAGGAAAGTATAAAATGACTACCAAGAAAACTTTAAACTTTTTGTCGGATTCGCCGATGCAGCATATAAGCAAGTATAACTTTTACGCGGCCTCTCACTGTACAATATATCGATTTTGTTATTCCAATTAAAAAGTTCACATCACAGCTTTCAATTTGCTCCTGGTGACCGGTCGATGCAATTTTTCCGGATTACCGCAAACGAACGAGCCCTCATCCGGATCAGGGAGTTATATAATTTCCCTTTTCCTGGTACATGCGCGGTTCGAAATTTCTTTTTACAATTTTCCGCAGTAATTTCTGTCGGATGACCAAGATATTCGCCATATATAGGCTTATATATATACGCCAATATGGGCTTGTGCGACAACCCGTGTGGTTGAAGGGGGAGTTTGCCTATCGATAATCGGCGTTTATACCTGCAGGACGTTTGTCCGTCGCAAGTAAACTTTAGGAGGGGGGGGGGGGGAAGTCGATGAAATTGAAAATTCAGGAACATGGATTCACGTTTCATGTTTGATATGAACTGCTAGCAAACAAAAGTGATCGTATTCAATACGATTGGTCATGTTAGCAGGTGATGTAAGTTAGGCCGTTTTGGTTTTTAGCTGGTCAATTATTGTATAAATACGTAACTTTTCGAAAAACGCGTGCGACGGTGGAAGCGGCGAAAAAACCAGCGGCAGATCTGAACCACCGCGCGCAAGAGAGACCTGACCGGCAAACAGGAAGCTTCGCCGATATATCCTCTAAATTATGTATACATTGCAGGAGTATACGGGTTGTACGCTCGGAAGGGATGCGGAAGTGGCATGCCAGGGGGGGTAGAGAGTCAGGTCTAGGGAATAGGTCAATGCGCGGTTCCTTGACGACAGCGTCAACGACCGTCGATGCAGCACACTTTTGAAATAAACATTGTCGCGTTCGGAAAGATTGCATCAAGACAGAAACTGTGGAGAAACCGTAAAATTCATGTGGTCGAACTCCAAAATTTGTATTCATTGGTACACTCGAATTGATCGAAATTTATAAAATGTTTCATTCTATTATTCAAAAAAAGGTTCCTTGAATTTTCTACGCAATAGGCTTTGTGAACAGGTTTGCATAATTCGCAAATCACAGTTGTTAAATTTTACGTGTCTTTTTTTTTTGTCGGATAAAGAAAAAAATTCAGCTAAGTAGAACAAAAATTGGGATTTAAACTAGGTCGGCAAAAACTCAAATGATATAACTCATTTTCCGTTCGTATTTTTTTCCTCACTGCCAATCGCTGGAATTGTGGCTGACGACTGGTTAACACTCGACACTTGGCCAAAGATTGACGATAACGCTTTGAACCAAGGGGTGCGTGCACCCTCGTGATGAGTTAACTCGCGTGTGAAATGTCGACTGCCAGTTTTCTCGCCCCCCCCCCCCCCCTCCCTGCCCCGGAGACCGCCTTTACCCAAATATCACCGCACTGCAACTTACCATACAACTAAAACACGTATTCATACATATTTAACAATTTTTTTTCCAGCAAAAAAGAAAGTTGATATCCCTTCTCGCAACTGTTTTATATAACGCCCACTTTAACAACAATATTCGGTATTATTTTTGTTTTCTCAGAACCTTAAATATCACTCTACCGACAAATATACGATAAATATCTCATAATCACACCGTCTTGATCGAAATTAAACGAGGAATCAAACAAAAAATGCGACGGTTCGAAGCCGAATAAAATTTCATCAAGCAAAGGAAAACAAATAACATCTCGAAGGGTGTGTTCGTGAAATTATATAATGAATCTGTTGGGAAATAAAATAAAGGGCCAGAGCGGAGTGTATGCGGGAAAATGCGTATTCGCGTGTCACGGGTTAAAGTGGCAAACGGTGTCTCGAGTCACAAGATCGGTATCGTCGATAAATCCTCCATCTGAGTGCTGCTCGAATGAATATACATTTTTTTTTCCTTCTTTTTTCTCGTTATTTAATTTATAAAAAGCCTGGCGAATAGTACAGAGAACGAGTGACTTCGTGCGAGCAAATTATATACACGACTGTAAGCTTTGGTCTGGTAAAATCGACCGCTGTAATCCACCGCTATATGGCTCGAAGGTTTTTAGACTACATTTCGTATTTATCAAAGGCATTTCCATCGCGTAATCGGCGAGCAAAGGACACGAAGTGTATAGCGGGGAATGTGTTTGCAGGATGATTCGAGGATAACTTTAGACGACGTATAATACACGCGTTAACCCAGTAGAGCACATACGCAGTAGTAGAGTAAATATATAAAATGCCAGGAACTAGGAAATATATGCACGTACAACGTATATAATATGTACAAAATCGAGCGTCGACACAAATCTCATAGGTTCAAGTTGATCCCTTTTGAGGCCCCATTTCTTGTGAATGGTATTTATGCTGGTTTTCTCACATATATAATAGATACATCGCTCGTGCAAAACGAGGCAAGACGAGGGAAGAACTTTAAAAAGTTACGTATATCTCTCCTTACTCCCGGAAATAGTATCACATTTGGTTAGTCCTCGTCTCGCTCATTTATCACGAACTAAATCCTCTCTCCAGCCCATGTGCTGCCCATCTAGCTCGAAGCTGTTGCTCGAAGAAATTCGAGACGCGCGAGTCAACCATCAAGGCCCAGTTAGCCTTCGGGGCAGGGGAGCAACAGCAGCCACACACGCGCGTATGTACGCACCTTGAACGGATTAAGTCATCAAGTTGCAACGAGAAAAATAAGAGAAAAAGAGAGAGAGAGAGAGAGACCTCCCTCGCATATGGATTTGTAACGTAATCCTGGCATTAAGTGCCCCCGATCGCCAGCCTTCGATGCTTCCTCGAAACATCTTCATTTATGGCTAATTTTCTTCATTGGCTTGTTACAGCAGTCATCTCGATACATTTTTATACTTGTGCATGCGCCAAGTTGATTATTCAAGTTAAACAACGTTTATTTTGAAATAAAACTTTTTTTTCCAAAAATTCTTCCCCTCATCGGTTATTACGTGGATATTTATAAGTCTTTCCTTCAATCAAGGATACGAAGAAATATATATTTTTTAAAAATCCTTTCCCGTTTTTTTCATACGACTTTTGTGCACGTGTATTTTACATCGATTCGAAATTGAATAAATTTTTCTCGAGTACACTGAAAAAAAAGTTTCCCGATTCGAGCCATAATTATTATTGCTTCAGCCATATTATATGGGAAAATACGCTACTGCCATACCATCTAGGCAATAAAGCCATACAAATATGACTGACACAATATCGTTGGCGTAAGCATACCACTATGTCATGACAGACATATACCCAATAGCTCCGCGAATCTGACAAGTATCTCTATTTCAGCAATACCATAGTATGGTTGAGTTCACCATCACGAGTTATGCGTATGCCAACCATACTAGTATAGCTGTCTTATAAACGCTAGCATACGAGGTAGACGAACACCAGCCATACTAGTATAGCCGAAGCAAGCATATACAATGTTGTTTCGTGGATAGCAGTTTTGTCAGTGTAGGCAGAATTATTTGTATACCAACAATACTGGTAGAGCTGTTTTATAAACGCTAGCATACGAGGTAGACGTACCAGCCATACTACCAAAAGAATATGGCTGAATTATAAATTCATTTTATATAGATAAATTACAGGATATTGTACCTACCTATACTCGTATAGGTAGGTATATATAGTAGGGGATATTCGGGTCACAGTAAAAATTCAGCCAATATGTTTCATAATCATGAATATTTATTTTAATCATCTGTTATCGATAATGATATTCATACATAAATATTTTGCAAAAGAGACTTGATTTTTAGAGCTAATGAAACACACCTGGAAGTTTGGGAGAATCCATGACCCGGAGACATATGATACTCTCCTTGCAGGAAAATGACAGTTGACCTAACCTACAAAAATTCGCTTGTTACACGATTGGCGTTTATATAACAGGAAAAATAGTCCTTTTTTTACATATTCCGTAGATAAGTGAGAACAGACTTACCTTCAAATGTTGGTATAAGCTCATCAAGATTCCGTTCGTTCAGTTTCTTCTTCACAAACTCGTTCATTATCAAATTTTGCGTAGCGAGGTCTCGTTTTCGCGCGAGGCAGAGGCATAGACACCACGCGTTAACAGATTACTGTAGGTGTTCCAAAAACGTAGTATAGTTGCGCGAGCCATATTAGTATAGCTATGTGTCACAACGTTATTCTCGCAGCCATACTATATGGTTGAAATAGCTAGGCATGTAAAAATCAGCTACTACAGCTGTTTGAACAATACAGTGTAGTTTCGCGAGCTATGTTAGTATGGCTGATTTACAAAAACGATAAATTTCCAGCTATTTATAATGACTAAGCTAGCCAGACGATTGAGTGTCGTCCACAAAGGCGCAGTATAGGCGCCGTAGACAAAACTGCTTTGCCTTCACCAGCGATATTATTGTTGAATTATAAATACTTCACTAGTCATATTTGTATGAACTTTACGGCAATCGGGATTTTCTAAAAGGGCTACTGCATTTTCTGTGTGGGCAATATTTTTTCACCAGTATACCTATAACTGGCCAACAATAACAGTATTATTGTAAATCCCGAACCATTTTTTTCAGTGTATACGCTATGCTAAGTACGTTTTAATCGCGTAGTTGGAAGAATGATTTTATATATAATAGACGACGGAAGAATGAGGTATCTGTATCAGGAAAATATTTTTATAGCAGAAGGCGCACGAAAGCTGAGATTCCTCGCGACCGGAAAATTAAGGTTTTTTCCTCCTTTCCATCTTGCCCCCTTTCTCGCTCGCTTTACCGCAACTTTTTCGTGTCACGACGCCACTATGACTTATTCAAGTATCCCCCAAGGTCTTTCCTAATGAATATGAATCAAATATAATCGTTCTCTCGTCCTTTGTATTTATTAATTGGTCTCATTAAAATTTCTCTCTTCTTCTGCATCACTCTTACTCTTTATTCTCCCCCAAACGATTGTTCCCGTCGATTTTATTGAGCGTACATCAGTCTCCAGATTATCTAATACAAAATCAATATATCGCGCATAATGCGCAAATACGTTCTATGCGATGAGCCACGGATGTTGAAATGGAAAAACAAAAGAACGGGGGAAAAAAATAGAAACGATGAATTCATTGTGCTGTAATAATGTGCCTGTATCATTTTGGAAAGGATCGGCACTATTCCTATAGGAATATATTTCGAGTCATTCGAGGATTTCTCTGATGCTGCATAGGACGAGGGATGAGAGAGAAAGAGAGACAGAGAGAGAGAGAGAGAGAGAGAGAGAGAGATATGCAGCTATCTCGCTTTATACAGATTCATAACATCCAGCACAGAGTAGCCCGAGGAGCAAGGGGGCACAAAGAAATTCGATGATGCGCGCGCGCCCCTAAACTAAAGTGGTTTCGTGTTACAAAGGACTTCTCCGAGCAGTTTTGAGAGAAGCTAGACATCGTTCTGCAACAGCAGCAGCAGCAGCAGCAAGCAGGCTGTTTCTTCTCGTCGAACTCGCTCATCCATTTTTTCCGTCCCGTTTGTCAGTCCCGTGACCCAAAACTCTCGTACCTCTCCGCCCTCGTCACGATTCATGATCCATTCGAGCTTACAAATGCTAACTAGTATCATTTTATGCGAGAATAATTCCGCATTTATATACTTATTTGCATCAACAATGTCATAAAAATGTTAATGTTACATTTAAATTTGCTCAACCTCAAAACTGACGAAAATCTTTATAATTCAAGAGAACGGCACTTCAATTTTCGGCGCTACACCTCAACACTCCGTGCATATATTGATTGTATAATTATTAAAAAAAAAAAAAGATTAATAATTTAAAATAAATTGTTGTGTTGACTTTTTTTTACGATAAGTATAAAAAACGTGCTTAAAATCATCTCGAATGATATGTTTTACTCGAACGACCCCATGGCTGATACATGCAGCATGCATATACCACTATAGGAACGGTAGATCCCAGATAAGCAGCCAGTATCAAACAAAGAATATGTTCACGGCGTGAAAACATTTGGCTGGCGTTCACGAAAAAAAAAAACCTTGGCGCCTAAAAATTCATGCTTTATTACTCTTTTTGTTTATTTAAAGTCTGGCGAGGTCCACAAGGGGGGCGAGAAGAAGGTAGAGTGAAATACGTGAATGTATAGTAGTGTGGTACTCTCACGTCCGTCGTATTTACCAACGAGAGTGAGAGAGATATACATGTTATACATATATATATATATATATATATATATATATATATATATATATATGTATATAATAGCTTTGGGGACTTTCGGCAGCGGCTCCGCGTCTTCCCATCCCTCGAGAAACTGCCTCGCGGACCGTCGATCCTCCGCTGCTTTTGCCGCTACCGCTTGCCAGATATATACAAGAGCGAGGGAGTAAAACCGGGGATGGGGAAAGAAAAACTAGTGAAAAAGACCGACGCAACGTTTACCCTGGGAGCCCGATAGGACAAAAAGCCTTAAGAATTTCAACCCATTCCTCCCTCGCGCACCGGAAAAACAGACTGCATTAATAAAAATGAGCAAGCAGAAAAAGGAACGAGAAATATATAGAGAGGGGGAGCCACGGGAGAACGAAGAACGAAAGTCGAAGATGGACTTATCGAGAATGGTCCTTGAGTATAGTTCTGCCCGATATGTCCATGAGAAATATGGTTCCGCACTTCCGATGATGAAAAAACTTTATATCCACCAAACGATTTTCCACTGTATGCCATCGAACTTCCGCGCTCAAACCATCCAACCGTCATTAAAACTGGGTATTACACGGAGACAAAAAGATTAACAATGCTGGAGGAGCGTGCGATTGCATTCAGTTGGCTTCAATTAAAAGTTTGTTTGAACGACGAGACGCCGCTCTGTCACTGTATAGCACCAAGGCATGAGACCCGGAAGGGGACCTTATAATATCCGTGCCGACCACGGAAATAATTCACAAAGCGTATATACGTGTAATATGTAGAGTGCATACGAGTATTTCAAACGAAATTGCCGCACAAGCCATCATAAATGCTATTGCGAACAGGGAGAAATTTACCGAGTCCGCGGATCCAAGAGGGATCGAGGATGGTGGGGCGAGAAAATAGGGTTTCGTCCATACGCAGACACAAGCCGCTTTGTGAACCTCGAAATTGGCCATCCCGAAGTTAACCTTAAAGTAAAAAATAAAAAAATTAAATTAAACGAGACATCAACGGTGCTTCGGACTCGACGAAAACTTTCCAGACCGTGTGTATAGATGTGTTTTGAGGGCTGGGGGGATTAGAATGAGAGGCGGTACAGGATACGATTCGAAGGGCGAGGGACAGTCGTTGGGACACGACGGTGAAACTGGCACCCTTCAATGCCGCGAATTTACATCGGTCGTGAGCATTTATAGTTGCGCATATCCGAGGTTTTGTAAAACGTGCGCGTGGATCCCGTTGAAATTGAATTTTTGTTCGCCATCACTTTGCGGCGAAGCTCAAGCACTTAAAAAAAACTACCACACCTACGCAATATTTCACGTGCTTCCACAAATAAAGTTCTTAACAATAAATGTTAAAAAAAGTAATAATAATAATGTCTTAATCCTTACTGTGAAGTGGCGAAAAAAAAATTTCGCGATTTCCCATGGGTCCATCCCACGCTCCGCGGTTCACCGCGATAAAGCATACAATTCAGCAAACGTGAAATGTTTTATTATTAAAAATCATTCGTGAAACAATCCCACGTTCCATTTGGGATCTATATGATGGTCGCGCGCGTTTTTACGGACATATATCGCGCAGAGCCCGCGACGAACAAAAGTTTCGATTCTCATTATTATATATATATCAGAGTCGCGCGGGTTAACGCGTCTTTTGAGACCTCTTTGAAATGCGCAACGCGACTCTTCGCGTCCGCTTCGTCGTTCCATTTAGTCACAGGTATATATACATCTACGGTTTAATACGAGGAAGAACAAAAAAAAAAGCGGAACGAGCGCTTCTTCCAGTGAATCATATAATCCCTCATCCGCGTGCCACACTTGACGCTTTTACAATACCATGTAAGGTATGTATGTATGTATGTATGTATATATATATATATATCTACATGTACACTTATATGTATCATATATATCCGAAAAGCAGATGACGCGATCGGTATTATACAGGCGCTTTATACAATTGAGAAGACCGAGTCGTGGCGAGAGCGTGTCTCGTTTACAAAAGCGAACGTTCTCGTCCCAAAAATCGTCTCCGTACTCTCCTTATTCGTCATACACGAAAGAAACGCCGGGTTATATACATTACCAAGAGCGCGGATCGGCAATTATGAAATATGTATGGTGTGTACACGCTGATGCATACCTACGTGTGGTCTCATTAGCATTTAAGCATTTCTTGTTATGCTTTGTTGGCTATTCTCGTCTGCCCGGTCAAGCGTAAATATATGGTGTATCAGGATCTTGGTCGTATTATATATGTGAAATATATCGCTTGATAAGCAGCGCAATACCAGTGCAAGAACAAGCAGCACAGCTAGAGGACACATATCACGTATATACAAATATATATATATATATCTCTCTGGATCACACTGCATACATGTATATAAATGTAGCCATATGAAAACCAATGTCCTTTCGCCACCTGCTTTTGTTCTGTATCTTGTTTCAAAAAGACAGCGCCAACGTAACGAGGCTATTTCTAGTTCGAAACCGGACGTCACGACGATTGCAAACGGTTGCCCGTATAAATTGTGTGTATATGAAGAGCCGAATCTCAACGACAATCGATACTTCGACGCTCGATTTCGATCAAAGAGAAGAGAGTAAGAGGCGAAAGAGAAAAGTCCTTCGAAGGATATACAATGGCAGGAACAATGAGCTGGAAATAGAATTCTCAGGGTATCAAATAACAATTTATTTGAAATGGTTATATGGGCACTAGAGGGCCCGAGCTTCGACCTATACGACTGTAATAACCTATCTTCGCATAGATACATGTATATGTATGATGCATTGTGTGTAGTTAAAGAAAAAGGGAGGCGGGAGGGTTCGCAATGTGCAACAACCATGTGGAACGCGTCCTATCAACATAGGCTGTGTTCCTAACGCATATTCATATGCCTATATATATATATATATATATATATATATATATATATATATATATATATATATATATAAAGAGCTTTAATAAAGCGCGACGCAGCGCGTGGTGCCATCGAACGCGGGCATGCATGCGGACGCGATCACGCGGTAGTGCCGCACCGCGCCGCGCCATCCTGAAGATGTTATCTGGCCTACGGCGACCGAGGCAATGAAAGGTACCCCCCCCCCCCCTTGTCTAACCGGGTCCACAGCCAACAATTGTGTGTGTCGCATTCTTTCGGTACGATCTAGTCGAGCGATTATTTCGACAGAGTCGCAATTTGTTGGGTGCGGCCAGTGCACGCGGTGGTTGAATGTACGACCGGCGTTCGGCTATCCTGCGACTCTCCTCTCTTTCTTTTCCTCTCGTCGACGCTCAACTGATCGTGAACGTACATATATACATTGCACATGAACGCTTATGCATGTATAGCTATGAGTAGTAAACGTACAGCATCAGACCTCCCTGTATACGTTGTATACTCGACCCTGGAGGGCTTTTCTTACGTATATAATACCCTTGATTCTCGTCTCACGTTTTTTTTTAAATCCTATGTGCAAAATGCACGCACATGCACGCGGATGCCGGACGAAGTTAGAGGCATCCTGCACGCATCTCTATCTCTCATCGGTTTGTTTCACGATGCTGCTCTACAATCGCCTTTGCCCCTGTCCCTATATATACAAATCGAACGCTTCAAAACGAAAGAGCGTAATCCTCATTCTCTTTTCTCGTTGCACCGTAATTTACCACGCCCTTATGTTTTTAAGCTGTTGATATGCACTATAAGGGTACATAGGCTCCTCGTTTCTTGCGCCGCAGCTGCGTCTCCTTTTGACGTTACAGCTCTGTAGTTCTCCAGCTCTCCGGTACTGCCTCTCCGCGGGTCGCTTAATAGCCTCGTACCAACGAACGTCTTATAATTTAGTCTACCCGCTTAAATAGACGCCATGACGAGATAAATAAAAATGAAAGACTGATTGCGTGAGTGACCGTGAAAATCTTTGTTACCGATAGAAACGTGAACGTCAGAAGGCCTCAAATAGAATTAAAAAAAAAAAAACAACAACACGGGGAGGACGTAAACAATGGGGCTGTAACATAAATACAAAATATTTTTTTTATTACATGAAATCATTCCTTGAAACCTATTAGAATTTTGTATTAAGACATAAATGATAATTACTGTGAGTAAATATATTTTTTTTCGACTTAAAAACAACGAATTTTTATCTCGCGCGTAAACTGCTAGTTCTGCACGCTGATTGGCTAGTGACGCAGAACGCACTGTCATGGCGGTTCGATTCAGTGTCGGTTTCTGAATGTGAACCACTGACGGTGTGTAGTGTAGGTGTAGTCGACTGGTGCCAGGCTCTGAGAACCACTGCCTGATGCCTCATCTGATTGGCTAGTGCGGTCGTCGCGCTGTCCAAGGCCACTCAGGCGTTTCAAACGTATTACAGTTTTAAACAAAATGAAATGTTCATAAATTTTTTCAACTATCACATTAGCTTAGTTTTATAACATATAATTTAAAAATAATTTTTCCAAAAATTATGTTACAACTCCATTATCATACGGGAGTGCTGTTCATCCCACTGCTAGGTCGACTTTCGAGGTGGTTCAAAATTCTGGAAGGCGTCAATTAGTTTTGGGCCCTCTAAAGACTTCGATTTTGTTTTCCTCTATAGGAATCACGGGTTGGATCCCATTTTTTTTTACCGGTTTCTCGAAAATTAGTAATGAACATTAGAAAAAAATTCCAACTGAAAAATGTAATATGTACTCTAAAACGATTAAAATAATTACGTGGTCACGGACCGAATGAAGAATACAACTGAAATGTGGGAATTCCGCCGCTATAGTCGGATGGGTACTCGCATTGATGAGACTCTTTTGTAAATCGTTGAACGTAGAATAAAATAGTTCGAGTAAATTTATCGACTTTTAAAAGTGCGTTTCCTCGACTAAAGCAATGCAGTTTACACATTTATATTTTTTTTTATTCGTTACATACTCCTGTAACTATTTGAATCTTTTTAGAGTCCCATTTTTGTCAGAGTTTTATTTTTTATTTTTTACTGTATACTTGTCAAAGTGATTTGTCCTAACTCACTTGACTTACTCCTGACAAATTTTTACTGATACAGTTCAGTTACCTAAAAGTGATTACTTTTGTATTCTTCTTATTTCTTATCCGTATATTTTATTTTGTAAAATCAAAATGAAATTACTTAGATTATGAGTGAATAATCATTAAAATACGACTGAAAAGTCGAAACAATGCCAGTGTTACTCGGTACAAAATTACGTACAAGTTCGGTGTGGGTGCAATTATAAATCTGCGGAGTAACGGAACGCAAATGACGTTTTTCTTTTTTTTTTTTTTCTACGACCTCACGACAATTTGACATTCTCTCTGTCTTAATCTCTCAAATTACATCGAAGGGATAAAAATGTGATTTTTAATATTTTTCCATCTTTTCGAAATTTTTCCTCGTTTCTATTATTCAAAAAATTTTAATTCGTAATAAGCGAAAAACTTCCGATCTGAGAACTTCTTTGTGAAGTTCGTTCGAGTAAAACTACTGAAAAAAGCTGCAGCTTTGCCTATTTGCCGCGATCGATAAAGCGACAGCGATTCTTTATCGGAAGTTCGAGATATTTAAGCCATAGAAATTTTGCACGTTGACTCTTCCGTACACGTTTTGTAAAAGCCATATAAGTATATCGATCAAGTATATAATAAATCAAAGAACTGGAACGTCACGCGAAAGCTCACTCCGTGACTTTGCCACAGCCGTTGTCACAGCTGTGTTCCTAGATCTGTTGATCGAAAATTTCAGGCAATTTGTAGCCGCTCAAACGGCAATGTCGATATACGGAGTCCGGTAAATGTTTCGAGGGATTTTGATACACAATCGCAAAACTATGTCTACCTTCGAATGCAAATAGCAAAACTCTCGTCGCTCTTCTATATATATACAAACTGTAATATCCTGTGACTGCGCATGTATATGGCGCTCGGTGGAATTTTTGTTTGTTCAAATTTGTACGTACAAGCAGGTGGTTCTGCCTCGTTCCAGTGTTTCACGAGGAACATTAGCAATATATTTTAGGCAGTAGCCTCACTCTATTGCCGGTGCATGGATGACCGAGCACGCTCATTTCCGCGCTGACATGCGGTCCTCGGAGCATTGCGGCTGCACTATTATGCTTACCGGTATACTTCATGCAGCTTCGTCTATTCGGTGTTCCGGCAAACTTCCTACGCATGAAAAGTGTGTCGGCGTTTGAAAAAGGGTCCTCTACAAATATATACCTAAGTCGCAAGATACCGGAACGTGAATCCTACGAAAACATGCTAGGGGATCTGAGTGACTGGATTATAGAATTTTTCGAGCTCCGTTTACCTACAGCTATTTTATCATTGCCCCCTTTTCCGACATATTCTTCGTATTTTCTCTCGTACCTGGACATTCGTGTATATATGCATAGGAACGCGAGCAGCTGTTTAATCGCGAAAAATTTTGCAGTTATAATTTTTCGACAGCTCGATGCTACCAACTTTCCCGGTAATAATCATAACAATAATAATAATAATGGCTGCATGTATCTGCTTTCGGCTGGATACACGGAAATAGTATCGTCTACGATCCTGAAAGCGCAGGCTTTTGGGCGTCTCATGGGAAAACTAAGGAAACCGAATACTCGAGGGCTATCCAACGTGTGGTTCTGATGAAGTCCAGTGTAAACGAAACGTTGCTTGCACTGGCCAGAAGCAACGTCGAGGTCTGTGTGTCCTCCCTTTCGATGATGGTCGCTAATTCGCGCCCAGATGCTCAACAACCCGCGCGGTCTCGAACAAATATTTGTCGCCTCGATGTTTCAGCGTGTTTCCTGAGGTAGCTCTCTCATCGCGCCCCGTATAACATTCTCGTTTTTCTCTGCTCTCTCTCTCCGTTTTATAATTCCCGTGGATTCCATGGCAAATTACTCGCAACATATATATATACACTCACGAGCGTGCCACACGTTTCGTGCAAGCAGTGAAGCTCTTTTGCTTTCAGCCTACAACTGGGTTGACTGTTATTTTGGTAAAAATTATTTTTAATTTTTTTTTTTTGTTCGAGCGACTGAAACCCTGGAAATAATTCGTCACTGCCACCGTATGTGAAAAATGAACACTCTTGCAAGTTTCGGATAAGCATATTGGAAGAAATTATGTGCATAGGGTGAGAGCACACTCTCCTGTTGTCAGCCAGCTATTTTGTTTATTATTTACCATTTAAATAGTGAAGTTAATGATAACGATGCAGGAGGCTCTTCTCAATAAAATAAACTTAATTTATTTTAAAATAACACTTTTTTGCTTCCTTATCGAGAGAGAATTTGGATAATGAAACCAGTGTTTTAGGTTTCAATGTTAACTTGTTTAGAATGTCCCAAAACGTCGGAAAATCATATTTACCGGAAACGATTACGGGACATACATGTTTTTTTATTGCATACGTTTACCGGTATATTATTTCAATACAAATCCTCATATTTTCTCGTCTATTTCGAATGCGAAGAAAAAAATCAACCAAAGCTGTGCAGATCCGCGAATCGCGAAAAAAAAAAAAACAGTCGATGGCTCCCCGGTGAATTATCAATAGTGCCGCAGGATTTGCGGAAATAGAGCGATATCATCGCGTGTATGTCACACATCAGTTTGCACGCCCGCAAGCTCGTTGTGTTATCCGATGTGTGCGCATAAAAAATTCATCTGGCCAAGTCCGTTTGGCGCACTAAATGTTTGCCAAATCGGTCATACATTCTATATAGAGCCGTGCGGTCCCCGCTATTAGTCCACTAATATCTCCCCGGTGGCCACGTGCGGTTAGGCTGAAATTCCTCTCGACCAGTCGCTCGGATAATACACAGAATTGGATTGAAAAAGAACAAAAAAAGTTGCAATGTTTTCACTCGCCGTGAAGATCAAACTGTCGCATTGTCTTCGCGTGTGTGGACTGTGTGTGGCGCATCCAGGCTATGTATTATATACGACAGTGTACTACGTGACTGGAGCTCGATGTATCGATTAATCAGTGTTATTTATTGACGCAAGATTTTTCCTCAATCGTGCTATCACCTTGTACAACATATCTATCTCTCTCCCTCGCTCTACCACAACGAAAAAATATCGGGTAAATAATATATATATATATATATATATATATAGTGTCGAGGATCATTTGCCGCTGCGGAATGACGATTCACAAAGGGGGGCCTCTCCACGCACGCTCCGCAAATTAAGGTATCGTGCGATGTCCCGTTGGTCAGAACTCGTTTCGAGATCGTTTGCACGGACACTCTCTGGGGGCCACGCGGGGAAGCGCGTTGCAAAGCATGCTCGAGCCAAAAACTACAGTCCATTGAACAGATATATAGTCGTTGGCCACTCTCACTCAAGTAAAGCGCCTACTCGAATGAACCGGCCTTGGATAAAAAGAGACACAAGTATGACGATCACTGTCTCTTTTTCGTCTTTCCTTATGGCTAATCACCGGGACTTTATGTAACAGGTTATCCAGTCCACGCCGAAGCGGGGGAGAGAGAGAGAGAGAGAGACAGAGAGACAGAGTAGCCACGCGAGAGGCTCGCTCGGCCAAGCGACTCGGACTCCTAATTAATCAGAGTGAGTTATGAGTAGGACAGGGGGATATCCTTATGCGAACGTTCATATACTACACACGTATGCACCTATATGTATACACGTATATACGAGGTCCACTAGTGCGAGGTGCTGCTTGTGATCATTCAGCAGTCTGTAGAGAGCCCCTCTCCTGGATGTTTGAAAGCCGGGCATTCGGGATGGCATAAGAGTTCGGATTAGGGAGGTAGATAAAGGGGGGGGGGGGGGGGCTCCTCGATCATCACTGACCTGGGTTTCCCTGTCCGCCCACGACGGTTTCCGAAACGACGTAGAGAGGACGCATGAGGGCTTTTGCTATGCGCCCTCTTTTCACAGTCGCGGTCTTCGAGACTCACGATCACAGAAACCCGCTGCTGCTATGAGAAAATATTCTGTCGTCCTGTCTGAAAAACATGGAAAAAGAACCAGAGAAGAGGGAGCGAAGAGAGAGAGAGAGAGAGAGAGAGAGAGAGAGAGAGAGAGAGAGAGAGAGATAGCCAGAGTTCCGAGCCCTCGTTACCGAGAAATAAAAAACTTACAGGAAGAGGGTGGCTGCAAGCAGTCTCATGAGCCAACAAGATCCTCTTTGACTCTCTTTCTATGTTTCTCTCTTTCGCATCAGGATCTTCTTCTAATAATACTTAGTCTTTACTCTTCCTCCAGACTCCTTCTCCTCCTACTCTTCAGTTTTCTTGGCCTTCAACGACCATGTTTCATTTTCTGTCCCGATGGGACCCAGGCGATATCGCTTGCACTGATCCGTATTTCGTCTCTCTGCTCTGCCGCTGCTGTGTGTGTGTTTCTTGGAGGAAAAAAAAAAACGACCTACCCACGAGAAGGGACCGAATTGGTGAAGCCCCAACAACGAGAAACGCTCTCTTCCCGTCTATCCTCATTCAGTCTTTCTCTCTAAATCATATTATACGCTCTCGTGTATATGAGCGAAACGCAGCAGCAGGCTTTCCGATAGTCTCGCCATGATGAGCTCCGCGCACATCTCTCGAGCTTTTCAATCGTAAATTGAAAATCCAGTATGTACACACATGTGTACCACGGAGTGTTAGTGGAACAAAAAAAAACCTATTTTTTACAAACATTGATTCTAACTTCTTACTGGCATGATACATATATGTTAGCCCAGATAATTTTAACCCAGAAAATGCAGCTGCTCTCTGGACAGCCACATCTTATCGCTAGTTATACCAGACCCGTGACGTATTATATGGAGCCTTGAGAAGGATCCGTTTTTTATACTTAAATCTCCAGCAACTGTCAAAGGTTACACCTGTATGAGATAAACTCGAGCAACCCTTTTGAAATCATTCCGACCACTGCTTCATTAGCGCTACGTAAAATTGTGAGATCGCGAGATTTCGGACTACACGCTTGGATGACTTCATTACTCATATACAAATAATAGCTTCGGGGAGCTCTTTCAGAGCATCAGCTTGTTAAAGATATACGTGTCTATTTCTCGTGACTGGCGCCATTAACTGTCAAAGACCACATCTGCATGACATAAAGACAATAATCATTTGAAACGCAACGAGATTCTTATAAAGGATATGTGAACGCGCATATTGAGGCGGCAAACAAGCATACGCGAAGAACTGTCCGGGAAAGAACACGCTCTAACCTGCCATAAATTTGCGCTCCACTTGATTGTCCACTCAGATCAAGTCATTGATAAATTTATGAGCAATTACCATCTTTGAAATCATTCTCATTATAAATATGTGAATTCTAGAATCGAAGATACCGCGGGAAGCTTATTTTGGTGTATCATCGACCAATGCTTTGAAAACTCGTTAATACAGCTCGAAATTTTTAAACTCCAAAGTTATCACATCCAAGTGTGGTATACATACAAAAAAATAATAGCTGCCATCTGATAATATGGTGCTAGAGCGCTGATACATCCTTCCGAGTGTCAAAGGTCACACATCTGGGCGAGATAAAGTCAATAACCCCGTCGAAATTATTTGAATTACCACACGAACAAACTTATCTCGAATATAACGCTCTTGAAATAAATTAATCTGACACATTATTATCGCAATACGAGGCAGCAAGAATATAACTTTCGTTGAAACGTCCGACGTCTCTGCACAATAATTTCTCATTCAAATGGCGTGTTGGCATATTGTATACACACAAGATTGACTAATTGATGTGTTGATACGATTCACCCGATCGTGTTGAAGTATTTCGGGGGCAAGGATGTTAATGAATAAATTAAAGGATGGAAGTATGAGAATCGATCGATTGAGCCTGATATATTGGAAGAAGATAAACATACGCGCGCGTGCTTGTACTGGCTTGTTCTTCTATAACCACCCCTCCTCATCACGTTTATCCAATTTTCGGTCGTTAGACGTTGAATAAGCTAACGCATCTCGCGTCTTATGTCGAGGGTGTGTGATATGTAACCGGTGTGTGCCGGGCGCGTCTCGTGTCGTCGATAACGAGACGTCGGCCGGAAACCGGCTACACGTGTTCAGATTTATCACCCACGCTCTCGCTCACATCATCCATACGCGCCATGCATGGGCTTTGCCGCTTTACACACGCACGTTCATCCTCAACTGTAGTATAGAAACATCCTTCGATGGAATTATCCTATATAATCCCCTTGTACAATATATATTTAACGATTCTTGCCTGATATACAATACTCTACGGAGTATTAATTTTCATCCTCGGAGGATCGTTCGCGAGGGGTTTTCAGTTTTTTTTTCTCATGCGCTCGCGATCTATATCATTCCACGACAGGACCACAGAGAAGAAGCTTTTATTTTGCTACGCTTCTCTCTCTCTCTCTCTCTCTCTCTCTCTCTCTCTCTCTCTCTCTCTCTCTCCAAGTGTTCTACATCCGCTTTTTAAAGCAACTTATCAGCCACCGATGTGTATACTTTAGTCGGAACAAATCGTATATTCAAAGTTTCATAGGTATGGTGAAAATCTAGAAGAAAAAAAAAACAGGCGAAAGGGTGAGGGGAGAAATGAAAAGCGTGAGGGTCGGTTCGCTCGTATATGTACATAAATAAATTGTTGCATCCTTTCACCGAAGGAATTCAGTTTAGGCATTCATCTCGCCCGGAGCGAATTCGATCCTGAGAAACTCTCGGGGGGTTGCCTTACGAATACTCTTGTTACGTGTACATTATTATTATATATATATATATATATATACATGTACATGCGTGACTTATCGTGCGTGAGCTCAGAAGCGTTTCCAGATTCTTCGCCCTATACAGCACAAAGTTCGAAGCTCGTTTGTGTTGAAATAATAATAATAATAATAATAATAAAGCTTCGGTCCCGTATGGATTCGGCGCTGTAACAGTTTATACTGCTCTCGTCTTTCATTACACTTTTAGATCCACGTACGCCAGACAAAATACTGTGAGCGTGTATTTCACGTGCATCATCGTGAATTTTAGTCCTTTTCTTTTCGATAACCGTGATTAAAAGAGTTTAATTTGCACTTTCAATGTGTTTTCACTCATCATGGCATTATTTTTTTTTCTCATTATTGGGACGATAAATTTAATTTGATAAATAATTACATTTCTGTCGTTCGTAATCGCTGCTCGTGCAGCCAATTGTGGTCGATGAACAGCAGGTTACGATCGTGGTGGCTGGTGGCACTCACTTTTTATATCGGTCCGTAGCTACCAAATTCCAATTTTTCTGGATCTGTTCTTTCTTAAAGTTTTATTTCATAGACACGCCTATACCAATTCTTTCCACCGGAATTATTGATTCTTAATTGAAAAAAAAAAAATTTTTTTTACGCTCTGTGCACCTTCGTTTCGTTAGTGGCCGGCGGCGGAGAGGCTTCATCGTCGTAACTGCTCGTCAATATTTAGAGAATAGAAGGAAAATCGCTCCAATGAATCTTTGAGATTTGACTAAGATTACAATTTTTCAAACTGTTTTAGTGCCTCGTGACGTCGCGGTAAAAAAAAAAAAGGAAAAATAATACGGCCTTCAAACGAGCTGGCGAGCTCTGTCTCTCTCTCCTTCTCAGCCCCGCCTAACTTATTTCTCCCAGAACCCGCTGTTATTCTTGTTCCCTCGGGTCCCTCTCGCTCCACCCAGAATGTTTCTAATTACAGGCCAACGTCCGTTCTTTTTTTTTTTTTTCCTTTACTCCCTTTTACTTTATTCATCCAGAGCGCCCGAAGCTCCCGCGAAGCATTTCGTAAAAAGAATGAAGAATCAAATTATCGATTTTCCGATGCAACCTTTGGCAAAAAAAAAAAATTTATTTCATCAGCGGTGTATAACTTTTTGCGCGAAAAGTACACAGTTGATCGAGAAAAGAGAAGCAAAAAAAGTGGACGTTGATTCAAAGCCACGTATAGCTATAAATTATTTTTTTCTCCCTTGAAATAACCTGTACTTCACAATGTGATGTACTAATTTGTTTTCTTATTCATAAAGTGTTCTTAATAAAAGAAAAATTGATGTTTTAGTTCAACAAAAACTCGCATTTTACCGCGAAAAGAGTGAAAATATGAAAATCCTCGCTAAAATGAAGTCTTTGATATTCCCTGTTTGCGCAGAATGCTCGTTATTTGCCATTCCGTAAGGTGTGTTTAACGAGGATTTTGCTTTCATTCGGCCGGTATATATGCCCATCGGTACACTTGACAACCTAATTACGAAGTTTCACGAGTGAAGAGGGCTTTTGCCCTGCGCCATTTGATGCACGACCCTCGGCATCTTTATTGAGAGCATACACCGCTATTACGTGGCACACTCCAAAACTTTTGCTCCAGAATTTTTAGCAATTTTCGGCCGTACGTCGATCAACTGACCGGCTAGAAAGGTCCGTCAAACTACAAACCGCATTCAACTAATATTTGAATATTTGCGAGATGTATCTCGTGCTCGCGCATATGTGTATTAGGCGTGACGTATACATCGTATAATGTGCAACCAACGCGGCTCGTTACTTCTATATACGCTTTAATATGTTATTTACTGTAGAGCCATAATTAGGATGACTAGAGGGTGCGGGTTTTTTTTTCGTCTTCAATGATAAAATATTAAGGACGTTTCTAATTTTGCTTCCTCATAGAGGAATCTGTGTTTTCGTAAAAACGTTTTTATTTTAATTCCGGATTTAAGAGCACTTAAAATAGTCTGAAAGATGGAAAAATTGGCAAATTATTTCGTCATAAATGGAGGAGAAAAAAAAAGTGGCAACGCAAACTTGCGCATTACTTACTCGTAGTTTAGTTCCGCAGATTTACGCAGCTCCCTTTATTTTCTAATTCGATCATTTCGTTATTTTTTTTTATGAAGAAAAATTTCGATAGTAACAAGAAATAATATGCGACAGGGAAAGCTTGACAAGCGGCTCAGTGATATTAAGGGTGAACGGGAGTAAGGATGCGGTTACGTGCCAGAACGAAAGGCTCACATATAGATATATATATATATATATATATATATATATATATATACATGCACGTGGTCCGGCTATCCCAAGAGTGGATGGACCGATGCTTGCAATTGTCGAGTTAAATGGATATTTTAACTTCCCGCAGCGTCAGCCTAAGAAAACTTTTACTCTATTAATTGCCACTTTAGTCGAATTATGCAAGCGCCCCGTTATTCCACCGTCACCGTATACAGTTAGTTTCCATCCACCGTCAACCTCCCCAACTTTTCGAGTTACGCTGCAGTCTTTAAACTCGTTTTTATATTCACGCTTCGCCCACCCCGTTTATACTCGTGAAATCGTATCTCCTACTTCTGCTTTATATCTGCTACGAGCTTTATAGCGCGTTTCGCGCTCTCTCATTATTGTAGTCATGTCAAATACACTTTATACATATTACAGCAGTATATCCTCCAACGAAAATTTTCGTTGCCTTAATATCAAAAGTATTGTATAACTGTCGCCCTACATACCCAAAAAGTTCTCGTCAAATGCAGCCGCTCAACGTGCTCAAGAATGTCTCTAAAATTGAAATATTGCGCACCAAGGATATAAGCAAGTTATCCGCGGTTATCAATGTGTCCATAAGACTTTTTCATGTTCAATATTTGAGGGTATAGCTTGATGTTGAAAGTGAGCACATTTTCAAAAGAAATTTTCGAAAAAAAACACAATTGTGCTTCTTCCTTCGTTCTTCTTTGGTTTATTTTTGCGTGTTTTCTATTTTTCTTCTTCTTCTTCTTCTTCTTCTTCTTCTCCTATTGGTTTCGTCAGTCTTTGAAATTCCTTATGTAATCACACTAAGCATCTATCGGTGTATTTTCATATGAAAACGTTCTGAAAAGCGTGTAAATAAGGAATTTGCGATTATTGCGTATACGAGACGTTCTTTTTTTTTTTTTTTTTTTGGCAGACCGCACAATCGACTTTTGTTCTCCACGAAAGAGAAAGGAGCTATTTTGAAAATTATTTATGAAGGAATTAAGAAGTGAACCCTCGGGATGACTCCGAAATATTGCTTCCACGCCCTCCGCGTTGGTCGAGGAACGCCTGTGAAAGAATGTATCTCGTCGTGCCTGTGCACTGACCGCCAGGAACGAGTATACATTTAGAAAAAAAGAAAAGAGAAAAAAAAACCGAAACACCGCTGTGACCCAGCAGCAGCAGCTAGCAATAAGAATAAAACGTTTTTACGCTTTCTCAAATATTTCTAACACGAGGATCAAAAATCGATATTCCTTCTTGTGTGTGTGTGTTTTTTTTTTATTTTTTTTATTTTCCAGTACAGATAATTATATTAGTCCGCGTCCTTTTTCCCCCTGAAGTTCATCGATTTTTTCATTGATCCTTATGGAATACGGAACATCGTGAATCGTCGTATCGTTAGGAAAATTTTTACCGTTACTCATGATGTCTGCCACGAGCTCGCGCTTGAAACTCATCCACCTGTCGACGGGGCGTTAGTTTTTTTAAAGATCGAGACGCATCGTTAGGCTCTTTTACACATTGAGCCACATCAGTTTGAAAAATTGATTGTACTCGATGATTCACAGTTCATCGTATATTATATAATACCTTCTATTCGTTACAAAGTGTTTGAACAACTTGTCACGTGACGGATACTTCGATTCCATGAACAGTCTGACGCGTTCCCATATGTTTGCACGATTATGCTCCAAGAGCCAGTATCGAGGAACCAGCAAACATCGAACACGTGTTATTGATACTATACGACGATTCCGCATTTCTTCGCCTGATGTTAGAATCAGAATAGACCGTAACAGCGTAACAAAATACAAGAAAAAGAAAACATTTACCATTCACAATAATGACTTCGTTAATTGCATGAAAGTTTTTATGGCCTAACACTTTTAGTCCATGGGTGTTCTCACCCATGGCATTTTCACTTTAGCGAATTGTCTGGTCGATTGTGTCTTATTTTTATTAATCCATTAAATTATACCTGCCAGTACTCGAATGTCGTATCAGTGTAAGCAATACTTGAGATTTATTCTATTGAAAAAAAAAAATTACCTACCTAGACCGAAGCAGGCGCCTCTAAAAAATTTGCAAACTTGCATGAAGATCGTATGAACACCCGGTGGATAACGATGTTGAGAAGATATCGATGGTTCTCTCATCAGCTTCTCGGCAACTTCGGTTATTTCATGCCACTGATTAACCTGTCCAATTTTATTCGCAATTATAATTGACCTTTTTTTTTTCTCAAACGTCAAGATTGATGGATTTATATATAAAAATCAAGTGTATGCCTCGTGAAGCTCGTTAAACTATACACGCAAGATTGTAAAAGGATTTTTTCGTCTTTTTTGTTTCTTTCTTTCTCGGTATAGTCAACTCACAACGTCCTGAAGTGTCGTCGTTATAGTGCTTATTCGTTCAGTATCGACTCCGCCAGTAGGCCTGTTGGACAGCATCAATTCAGCATGATCAAGCGGATAATCATCATCTTCATTAGATTGTTGACCCAACTGTATGTTATGATTCATTTATTTATTTATCAAATTTTTACCTATTATGGCGTTTTATTTTTCTTTTCAGACAATCATTTTATCGTTTGATTTTTCACCTGTCATCGTTTCATGATTTGAATTTACTTCTTTCATGATTACAATCACATTATCACATTATTGAAAAAAAAAAAAATACCTGATTGGAAATTTGCGTTTCGCGTTCGTCTCTGCGGCTCGTTCGTCGAGTACGATCGATGGAAGTTTGCCCACTGAATTCCGGTTTGTAAAGCCTGTACTTCACATTGCCAAAAGACTTTTCCTCGTGAATAATCATGTGCTCGATCAAACGGCACTCGCCAGCCAATACAAAGTGCACGTAATTCACCATGCCCTTACCGTCTCCCAGCAAAACCTTTCGTGAATCATTTTGATGCAGTCATTAGCCGTAAATTATGAAATACCGTGACATTAATGAACGCCGGAGAATTGAACGTAAAAGGGAATTTGAAAAAAAAAATGCACATCTCACCGGGACTTACCTCGTTCGGTTCGAAATTCTTTATCTTACTCAGAATACAACACTCTCGTATCGTACTCTCGTCCCATGCCTTGAAATAGTTGAAAGTTACAAGAGCATCCTGCAGTATGTTCCAATCGCAAAGAAGAGTATTCTTCAAGATACGATCGAAATCCGTTTTGACAATGTAAAAAAGATCGATCGACGCTGCAAGTTAAATAATTGGATATTGTCTCTTCGCTAGATGTAACAACGGATCGTCGAATACATTTTTTTTTTTCTTTACGATGAAAAATTACGGAATATACTTTTGCTCGTGACGGTTGTTGTTCTTGGGATTGAGTGGAGCAATGCTATCTCTCCGAACATATCACCCGGACCCATTGTACCGATCTTGACCTCGGTGATATCCCCTTCGATACATTGAATCGATAATAAGCAGAGTTAACTCTCTCAGACACACACACACACACACACACACACACACACACACACACACACACACACACACACACACACACACATATTGAAATCGATTTCAATCATTACTCGACATATTTTGACCCCGATAGCTGAAGAGTTTCGTGCGATTTAGGCTCAAGACAGATAAATATGATAAAATTTTGGAATTTAGATTTAAGATATAGAACACGACAGTACTTGAATTTTTCAGATTTTTCCGACTCAATACCACTCGTCTAGTAAGACTTTTTTCCATTGTATGGTTTTATGCTTGCGCTATGATATTCATGAATTTGCGAGCAAACGCACTTACCGGTAACGCGATCGGTAACGGTCTTGGTTAAATCAACTTCACCCCTTACAATGTAATACTGCGAATGCGCCGGATGTCCCTGACGAACTATCACCCTTCCTGGACCTAAATATTGATATTGACAGACCGCTGCTACGGATTTTTTCAAATTATCCGGATATTTTCTAAAAGCTCGCAGAATTTTTAGCAAATTCATTATATGTACTTTTTCGTCTCTCGTCCTGCAGGACAGTTTCGTCAAAAGGGCCGACCGGTCCTGTGTGAAAATAGTTTTTTGTGAAAAAAAAAAAATATATATATATATATATATAATAAACCACTCGACAAGGTAAGTGCTATCACAGCTATTCCTCAAAATCGTATGAAGTTTATAAGCGAACCTCTAAGGTAAGTCCTTTTCTCTCCTGAGTTTTTCTTCGTTGTACCAATTTAACATTAACGGCAACATCATCGCCGATATCCTCGGGCATTGTTTCACCAGCTATCCAATCCATATAATCTAAAACCCGTCTCACCGCTGCACGAAACAAGTATCGACCACGAAGCTTCCCTGTCTATATTGTACATGTGTCAATCGTTGATTATACCCAAATCTATCGTCGAAGCGAACCGCTCATGAGTTTGACAATTTTGTCATTTATTCGTGATAGCTTACGGATAATTTTTCTTTCTTCGTCCTTTCTATTGCGTCACCAAGCGCATCGCGCAACGAACTTTTTCTGTGCATTGTGAAATATTCAATTAAATTACGATACTCCGGGAGGAGGAAAAAAAAATGTTTAATCTTAAATTTTGACTGACAACTTGCGCGTTTACGACGAAAAACTGACCAGCTTCTGTTTATGCTTTGTCAATAATGTCGTATCCACAGAGTATTCGTGTTAAATCGATTATATACCCAGGGAGCTCGTATATAAAAACTGTATCATTCGATACGCGGATTGTTAAGATAAATATTAACTTTGTTGATGATATAGATCGATGAATTTGTGGTGAATGAACAGCGATTAGCGCAATATTTAGAAATCTGACTTTGAAACTGAGGGAATTCCGGCATTCAATGCGATAATCGGTGGAGGGAGAGGAACTTGCATCGCAGAGGGAGCAAGTAAACGCACGCGGCTCACTGATGCTTCCCCAAAGTATTAGAATCCTGATCACCTCGATCTTAGAAAATAAAAAATCCCTGCATGTAACCGAGAGAAGTTCGTTGGATTTTGCATTTTATCGAAGCCTCAACGCATTTCTGAATACGAGGTTCTGCAATTTTTTTAGAAAGGAAAATCCTTCTTAACCCACACTTATTTTTTGCCTACGACTTTACCACACTGGGGTCCCCTGAACCTCATGCAGATTTTTCCCCATAACTCCAGCTAAAATTAGTTTTTTTTTTTTTTTTTCAATCGATGGAGAATCAACCAAGGAACAGGTCCATGACAAAAAAAAATGATAAAATGAAAAAGCTCTAAAAAAGCTTTGAAAGCAAAAACACGAAAGAAATATCGATTTTGCAATTGGCCTGGGGTCCCTGGGATCCCAGAGTGATAAGCTAGGATTAAGAAGGTATTACACGAAGCTCTTCGATTATATATGAAATACTGGATTGACAATGAGTCATCGCCACGTGGAAGAGAAATTGATTGAGTTTTTTCATCCTCATTTCCGCAAAGATTCAGGCGAAAATCATTAATCAAAGAATTGCTTGTCCTGAATATCATAATTTTCCAATAACAATGGATTACCCTTTATCCTCTCGTCCTGCAGTATTTCACATCAGATTAACGTAATGCCATTCTATCCTTGGTCAAGAAATTTTTGAAGTATTCAGCGACAGAAATTCTGATTATTATCCTATGAAAAGAGATGAATTTTCTTATACCGTTCAACAATACTGATGGGGGGGCCTATTGCTTTGCCATCTGAGTCGTGTATATGGGCCAGGTAAATTACCACCAAACGATTAGTCGATGGAAAATATTTTAAAAATCAAAATACTCCGACCAACATCACATAGGTCTTTCCTTGACTTTCGGGCGTGGTCTCGATTCAAAAGCATACTATCGTTCGGCTAATTTCACGGAGGTCTGTCCGGCACTATTGCCAACCACTGAGAAATAACGAGAAGTAGCTGCATCATTTTCCATAGTTCAGCTTGACAGAATACAAGGATATTCTATATTAATCTGAAAAAGTGCACAATCATAATACAATATCACAATGGTATGTAAATTAAAAAACCACTTTTGTACTTTTACTAAATATATATGTATTTAAATTTGACAATTGAGATTCACACGAGTATATCGGAGGTTATGTTCGTGTTGGTTATTATTTATTTTTCGTCACGCTCATCGGTAAAAATCCTGCTCTATGCAATATTCAACAACAACTTGAATTATTCGTAGAGTTTTGGATTGCCACCTTTGAAAGCCAGGCCTGTCACCAGTCCCGACGACTGTAGTATGCAAGGCGGCGGTATGTACGGACTGCCAAATCCCATGGTATCGGGGTAAGTGCAATAATTGCTCGCATCATCGTATTCTCCTGCCTCACAAATTCGATGACGTAAAAAGTTTTAATTAAAAAATTTTCATGGCCAATAATATTCTTATTATTTTATTTTTGTTTTTTTGCCTTTTCAGGCTCGCAGCGACCAGACCAAAAGTGGGCTATGCTCATCCTCTCGAGTCTTCGGAGCGTAACGTAAGTTCAAAATTCTTTACCGCTACGTATCAGTCACGGATAGGCAATTCTCGTTACTTCGGGGGGAAAAAAAACGTGTATTTTTTTTTACAATAATTTATTAGCAATTTTTGTCCAAAATTACTTCGCAATCTTTGCAGCTCACATTTAACGAGCTCCGCAATTTAAATAATGGTTTTTTTTTGTACAAAATTCAAAGATTCCCAAATATCCTTATCGCCTGGTATATTTTGTGCAAAAATTTCAGTCTCCTAATGCAAAACTCACTTTTTTGTCAAACTAATAGCGTATGCACAAATACATTTGCGCACTTTTTCTTTAACGCGATTTCCAGACGTTTGGGAAACTTTTCAACGCATCGCCATTGAATGATTCTAATTTTTGTCCCCTTCATGCAAACGAAGCTTCCTCCGCGTGGAAGCAATAAAAAAGAGAGAATACTTTTTTTTTTTTTTTTTTTCATAATAACGCCAATCGGTACATCTCGGATGCATAACTTTGCGCAATCATATCCGCATCCTCATTCGCGGCGCGTGTATGTTACAGTTTCACAAGAACAGATTGCAAAAAGAAATGGTAATGCTGAGAAACGTTCAGGGGCTCCACGCGCCGATGCGTCTGGCAATGGAACTGAAAGCTGCCGACAAAATTGGCCGACTGCCGTTTCTTCATTCGTCGAAAATGATGAGAGACGTAATACTCGGGCGAGATGAGGAAATAGGGTAAGAAAATATGCGGACTCATTTTTACCCATGTAAATTAATTTATAGAATTAATTTATTTATTTATTTTATTATAAATTTTTATTTACCCGCGACTTTTACTGTCATTACAATTTTTCTTTATTTGTTATTTGTTCCTTAGATTCGAGGACATTCTCAATACTCCCGAGTTCAGGGAACAGATGGGACAGCCCCATGCGATATTGGAGAAACAGCTCGGTATTCTGTAGATTTTTGGGCCCAGTTCGAGAAGTATATGAAAATATAATTTGAAAAAAAAAATCATTAAGAGACGAAAAATAATCTTTTGTTTCTTGGCTGTTTTCCTTTCGCGAGCATCACCAATGAATCATCGATCGATAGATAAGATTCATTGGTTAGCTGCTCTCGAGAGATGCTTCGCGCTCTCCTATTCGATTTGTCGCATAAAAAAATCGCATTAAAATATCGAGCGTCTCGCACGATCGATCGTTAAAAATGCTTCAACGAACATAATGAAAAATGCTTGATTGGGATTTTTGATACGAATTCTTCGTTATATTTTATTCCAATAGCGAAGAAAAAATGAATTTTCTCGGACCTTTGAAGCGTGAACCCCCTTTTACATTGAGAATCATGTCTCCGGCCAGACGAGATCACCTATTCTTATTCTACAGATCTTTTTAACTTCTTCGATGCTCGCTGCGAGCTCGCACAATCTTGAATTCTTCAATCGTTCCTCGATTCCCGCTAGTATAGCCGGCACGCGATTTTCACGGGCGCAAATGACAAAGGGAAATCGAAATTTTTCCTTGTATCTGAAATTATGAAAATTTTGCCAAACTATCGGAAAAAAAAAAAAATTCAAACAATCCTGTTTTCACATGAAACCTTAAATTGCATTCGAAAACTCACGAATGATTGAGCCGATTGAGGCTTTGTCGCTCTTCTTTCGTCATTTTATCGAGACCCGCGCTTATCTGCTCTTTCGTCGACTCGCTCGTCAATTCTTCGCACAATTTTCCCGCCAAATCCGGATGCTTAATCAGAATCCGCTCTTTGCCTGGGATCGATATTTTACAACATATTTTTCATCGAAAATTCTTCCACCGTGGTCGTAAAAATCCGTTATGTACAAACGAACGATGCATTATCGTTGTAATTATTATTATTACGATAATTCATCGGGTGTTCTGTCGTTCATCGTCAAAGTAACGGATGATCCGTTCAATTTCGTTGTAAAAAATAATGCATTATGGAAATACGCAACGATATTTGCTCACCAGTTTCCTCGAGTCCATCCAAATAATCGTCAAATGCCATTTTGAGACCTTCGATCCCATCGAAAGGTCTCTTTGACGCTATTTGACGCGTTGCTTCGGGACAATGCTCTATGATATTGCCGAATAACCATTCGAATTCATCAACATCGAGGGCGTTCACCTCGCCAATACTCAGTACACCACTCGATTTCATACTAACATTGAATGTCCTGAAAAAAAAAAAAAAAAAAGTTTTATACATCCACTCGACCGACTTGCCGCGTAGTCGACTGCGGCCGGCATATTAAAACTTGGAAAAAAAAATTTTTCTCCATTACTCGGCGTCAATTTTTGATCGTTGTTTCTACAGCACATCTTTGAGTATTTTGTAGTTTCCTTATCTTCGAAAAAATCTCAAATTTTAAATTTAAAGATGTATCGTACGTACCTTCCCAATCAAAAGTGACTTTCGTCGACAATATTGCATACTTCATGATAAGATAAAAATCGGAAAGAATTCAACCACGATAAAGACGATAAGAAGATTATTTTTTAATAATAATAATGCCCAAAAGTTATCAATAAATTGTTTAAACAAAACATTGTTTAACAAATTTTTATGGAATTTTTTTTTTTTTTTTGTCATGGTAAATGAATTCGTTGATTTTTCTGACTACACGTGAATTTTTTTTTTAATTTTCTTATCATTTTGAAATTTCGGTTTTCGAAAATTTATACAGGTTGTATTTAAGAAAATATTCGTTCAATGCCCTGGAAACTCCTTAATTGTAATATACAACGTTTTTACGAAAAAAAAATCCAAAATTCACGATTTTTCCTTCATTTTTCAAAATTAAAAAATTTTCGAAAATCAAAAATTCAAAATAATAAGAAATTTTTTTAAAAATTCACCTGTAGTCAGAAAAATCAACGAATTCATTTCACGTGTCAAAAAAAAAAAATTTTAAACAATTTTTTGTTTAAACAATTTATTGATAACTTTTTGGCATTATTATTATTTAAAATTAATCTTCTCATCATCTTTATTCTGCTTGAATTTTTTCCGATTTTTATCTTATCATAAAGTATGCAATATTGTCGACGAAAGTCACTTTTAGGCAATTTCTATGGAAATTTATAGTTGTCTTTTTTTTTAAGATTATCGTGATCTTATAAATTGAAAAGAAAAAATCGTTGTGGATCGTTAGAGAAACGGTATGAGGGAGTGAAAATTAAAATTTAATTCTTTACTCACCCCCGACTGTTCGTCGTTCGTTCGAGCATAATTTCTATGCCAAGTGGTACGCGCTCGGTACGTCCGTAACGTTCGAACGAACCACAAAGCGTTCGACAACTACTCAGAGTTCACGAGATTATCGTCAATTATCGAACCGATGTTTAAAAAAACAAAACGGAAAACAAAAAAAAAACTGCAGCGATTGCGATGCAACTTTCGCGACTCTGACTATAAAATAAATCGTACACAGTACGGAGCTTATATTCACCGGAATTAACTGGCAAAATTCTGAAAAAATAATTGAAAAAAAACCCTCGCTACGGAAATCGTTATCGCCTGGAACCGGTAAATCCTCTAGGCAATTCGAATATTACGTTCAAACGAACGCAATCTTGTGCTTAATTGCAGAATATTTCGTTATCTTCGGGGCGATTGCGAGGCTTGCGAGACTCGTTGCATTGAATAAAACACATCGTCACGTTCGAAAATTCAAATACAGCTTGCGACAGAGGCCACGCTTCGTGCCAAACACGCGGGGAATCCTAATCCAAGTCCATCGAAATTGCATCACATTTGTTTTTTTTTTTTCTTTCACGGCTTTTTTCCACAGCTGCATCGAAATTCCATTGAATGATTTTTTTTTTTTTCTCAATGAATTCAAGTACGTGAAATACATCGAGATAAACTCGTAACAATTTTTTTTTGTTCGTGACTGCTAAAAAGAGAGCTCCATTACCATGCAGCTTACTCTCTACTTGACCAACTGTAGAGAGTACTCGACCGACTGACTCAGATAAAATTTTAGGATGCTCGGTGCGTGAAAGCTTGTTTAGAGTGCAGCACCATTAGGATTGGTGTGTGGCCTCAAGAAATCTAAATGGGTGGCACGAGAATAAAGTACACACGATGGAACGAGTAGTTCGTAGAAAAATATGTTTATTAATTAAATCACGATATTATGAAAGTACGTGGATAAAAGAGACGCGACAGCTATAGCGTATGCGAAAGGAACCAATAATATATTTTATCTCGAGAGTGTCGACTACGTCGACTCTTTGGTGCGCTGTCTGTCTGTACTCGAGCGATAACGTAGATCGCTATAAGGTAGGTGGCTTTGGACCGCCACATTGGTATTGGGAACTCACAAATGTCACCCTGACCTCTGGCGGCCAAATTTCCAAGTACTTCTCTCCAGTTGCTGCCCGATGATTACCATTAATTACCATGCGAATTTGTCACTTTTCAACAATAATTCAAAATCTGCTGCTTTATTACAAGAAATAAATCATAAATAAAGATCGAGAAGACATAGTCGATATTTGATGCGAGGGCATGAGATTTTCATCACACGCAGAATATGAATAATCGTTTTAGTTATGTCGTGTAAACACAAGCGACGTGACTTTCAATTTCATAACTTATTAAATATGGACAATAATTTATACATAAAACATTTTTCATGCGATAGCTTGATATTTTAACTAATAATTTATTGTTCGAACGCATTTATTTAGCCGAAAAGTGACGGGAATTTTTTAAAAAATTTTGAGGTTAAACATGGGATGTCATGTAGGTTCATTGTAATTCTTATGGCGATAATCACTTGATCCGTATCCAATTTGCGCAGTGGATTCTAGCCACGCATAATCCTCAACGGTAATAAACCCCATTGTAAAATCTTACTACAAAAATCGCATTTTGCCGAAAAATATGCGATAATTCAGTGTTTACAACTGTTCCCTATGCTGCCCCATGCTAACTAGAGCTGGCTACTGGCAACCAAGAAGACTAGAGACAGGAGACCGAACTCGTGGAGTGGGGGTGGGCCCGTATACGTCCGGCACCAGTCACCGCCACTAGTCTCTAGTGTCCGTGCGCAATGCATTACTGCGCAGTCATGCGCAGTCAAATAACTCGAGTCCCCCACCCCCCACACGCTACATGACGCTCGCGGCGCTCACGAAGTCTTGAAGACGTTAGTAACATAACCTCAGAAAATCTTCATGACGCACGAGTCGCACGACATGCAGTCGCTTCACTTTTAATAATGGTTAGAACTTGTTGTATTTCTAATTGCCACAATAGTGACTGTGATAAGCGGAATTTGTTCGTGGTCCCAAAGGTAAGTGCATCTGCCGATGAAGGTAGAACCAAACTTGTATATAATGAATTTAATTCAAAAGTCGTAGCCCATTTGCTGCCATTAAATAGTCTAATTTTTAATAATTATTTTCTTGTTTAAATGTTGGGCAACCCCCCCCCCTGAATTTTGTTGAGTCATTTATGAATATTTATGCCGTGTAAAAAAAATCGATTTTTCAGCAGATTTTTACTTACTGTGCATGATCTCATGAACATGGTTTATTATTTTTCAGGAGGAAGAGCGACGACGAGAATGGTTGAATGCGATTTCCCCATACGTACGAGAAGGGAAAAAAGGTCGTAAAGTTTTGTACGTATGTAATGCACATTTTAAAGATGACGATATTCTCCGGGATAGTTCAATTCATTTGAAAGACGGATCAATAGGCACGATACCCTTTTTGCGTGTAAAAGTGAAACCGTCGAGCATACCATCTATTTTCAATTCACAACACGGAATTTTGCCTAATATTGATTTGTCTACTGCGGAAAATAAGATAACGGTAATTTCTAAACTATATTGCGAGCAACTATTTATGAATAAGAGATTTTCTCATTAATAACCTTGTGTGTCGCATCATCATTGCAGAATACGCTAAGTTCTGAAGGGGGAAAACGAATAGGAGTGGCTCTTGAAGAGAACGGAGGGTCAGAAGTGTCTAATCCTGAAGGGGCAAAAGAAATAGGAGTGTTTCCCCATGGCGAAAGAGAAACAGCGTACACTTTGCAAATGCTGGAAAAGGACTTGGAACTTCTGTGGAGCAAAACCGACAACTACAATTGGGGAAGTTCAATGCTCTCCAGTGGTCTTTTAATCTCTTATTATGGGGACAACTCAAAAGTTGCCACCAAATCCGTATTGGTAAAGGAGGATATGAGCATGGAGGTAATTCACTTATTTTAGTCTATCCTTAAGGATGTATTGGACGTACCTTCCCAACCAAAAACGATAAGATTAATTTTGAATAATAATAATGGCAAAAAGTTACCAATGAATTGTTGAAACAAAACATTGTTTAGCCAATTTTGTAGGGAAAGTTTTTTTTTGAAACGTGAAATGAATTCGTTGTTTTTTCAGACTACACAAGGATACTTTTTTTAATTTTCTTATCATTTTGAAATTTCGGTTTTCGAAAGATTTTTAATTTTGAAAAATAAAGGAAAAATCGTGAATTTTGGATCTTTTTTCGTAAAAACGTTGTATACTACAATTAAGAAGTTTCCAGGGCATTAAGCGAATAGTTTCGTAAATACAACCTTTACAAATTTCCGAAAAACGAAATTTCAAAATAGTAAGAAAATTTTTTAAAAATTCTTGTGTAGTCAGAAAAATCACCGAATTCATTTCACGTGTGAAAAAAAAAACATTCTCTACAAATTTTTTAAACAATGTTTTCTTTCAATAATTCATTGATATCTTTTGGGCATTATTATTATTAAAAAGTAATCTTTTTATCGTCTCTATTGTGGTTGAATTTTTTCCGATTTTTATCTTAACATGAAGTATGCAATATTGTCGACGATAGTCACTTTTGGTTGGAAATAAGGTACGTCCGATACATCCTTAACCAGCATTCATCACCAAAATTGTACATTTAAAATAAAAAAGGTGTTTTACAAGCGTCATGATTTATTTATATTTTTCAGATGCGGGATTCCGGACTAATATTTATGCAAGATTTTAAAGAAAAAGTCAAGTCTCTGGACGATGTGTTATCTGCTCTGACAAAATTAAAAATAAATCACGTGTGCCAAGGCAGTAATAACAGCACGTCCTGTCCGAACGGTTATTTCGAATCGTCGACCCCACCCGCCAGTGGAAGATGTGCCGTATGTCGAAAAAAACGGGAAGAAAAACTGGACCGTTTAAGAAAAACCAAGAAACGTTCGATTTGGCAGGCAAACAAAGCCAAACGATTCATAAAAAATTTAAAACGAAGAAACAAACGTTTGGTAAAAAACGTAAGTCCCATTGAAGAACTTCATAAACCGTTCACAAATTTATTTTCTTTTTATGGCAATTGTATTTTTAGTTATGCTTTATTTTGGTAATGTTTTTATTACAGATAACATCAGCAAAAGAAAATATCGAGGAGTTGAAGACTCAATGTGCTTTAGCATCGAACGCTACAATTGAAAAAGCTATGAAGAATTTCCCATCCGCACAGCAAGAAGCTGTAAAAGCATGCTTGACTGCTGCACAATGCGGCGGCCCCACTGGTATGCGGTATTCACAGCCCTGGATATTGGAATGCATTTTGCTCCGCATAAAAAGTCGTCGAGCATATCTGCACGTGTTATCCCACAAGATTCTTCAAGTACCAACCATCGAGACTCTAAATAAGTATTTGAAAAAGATGAAACCATCGTATGGATTTAATGCCGAGACATTTGATCTTCTGCGAGCAAAAGCTGCGGAAATGAAGCCTGAAGAAAAACGAGGTTAGTAGACAATGTGTCATGGTTTTAGTTTTTTTTATCCGAAATAATGTCTATTACAGTATCAAGCTAAAATACATGTGGAGCTTACGATAGGACTGTAAATAAGTAATGTAGTAACAACTTTTCCTGTTTATCCGGGTCGATTTGCTTCTTGTTAAATAGCGTTGGTTGTTAAATAGCTGAGTCAAAAATAAAGATAATCAAATTATGCAAGCGGCGTATTAAGAGGCAAATTAAGCTTCGTTTTGTTTTTTTAAAAAATTTTGTATTCTTTTTGTTCTGCACCAGGTACGCACTTTTGAACGTGTCTGGTTTTCAGCTATTTTTTGGCTGCCGAAAATCAGGCCTACAGCTTCGGAAACAATTTCTCGAAAAAAATATTCGTGACGAATAACAGTTCGTTGAAAAATGATGTGTCAAAAAACTATTCATAAAAAAAAAGTCCTCGAATAACAATTTGTGGAAAACGAATCATAAAAAAATTTAATTCCGACTCTCTAACACTCGGCTCAGTGCGCGAGTCAGAACGTCCTATACATTTTTTTATCACGATAATTATCGAAAGTTTTTGTATGTTGTGCAGCAAAATTTTCGCATCACAATAATTCTACACTCATCCATAATCATTCACTTTCTTCTGGTATGTGCCGATTTGCTGTCTTTTTTATCAATATTTTTCCACAAACTGTTATTTAACGAATTGTTTTTCGACAAATTATTTTTCCGACGAACTTTTATTCGATGAATTGTTTTCGACGAATTATTTCTCGCTCAAAAAGCAAAATATATATTAAGCTGAATTTGTTCCTTTGAAAATGCCACTTGCAACATTTCATTATCGTTTTTTTTTTTAAACAAAACATTGTTCAACAAATTTATAGAGAATGTTTTTTTTGTCATGTGAAATGAATTCGTTTATTTTTCTTAGTACACGTGAATTTTTTTTTATTTTCTTATCATTTTGAAATTTCGGTTTTCGGAAATTTGTAAAGGTTGTATTTACGAGACTATTCGCTTAATGCCCTGGAAACTTCTTAATTGTAATATACAACGTTTTTACGAAAAAAGATCCAAAATTCACGACTTTTCCTTTATTTTTCAAAATTAAAAATCTTTCGAAAGCCGTAATTTCTAAATGATAAGAAATTTTTCAAAAAATTCACGTGTACTCAGAAAAATCAATGAATTAATTTCACGTTTCCAAAAAAAACATGCATTCTTGCGAGAAATCTTGTCCCGTATGCTTTCTTGCGCGAAATCACTTAACAAAAGATGAATTTGTGAATATTTTGACAGGTACCCTTGTATTGGACGAAATGAAACTCAGCGAAGCTCTTTCATTTGACAGAGATACGCTATTATTTAAAGGCTTCACGGACTTGGGAAAATATACACCTGAACATCAGAAAAGGGAACGTGGTGATCATGCCTTGGTGTTTATGTACCAACCCTTCCGTGGAAAATGGGTCCAAACTGTGGGAGCATTTTTAAGCAAAGGGTGTGCTAACAGCACAATCCTCCATCACTTGATTTTAGAGTGCATCATTCTGCTTGAGAATGCTAACTTCTCAGTAGATGTCGTGACAACTGACGGCGCATCTTGGAACCGCACGATGTGGAAGCACTTTGGGCTTAAAGGTTTTGATGCAAGTTGCGAGCATCCTTGCCGTAATCAAAGGAATAGCATTCATGATGATGGGACAGATTTACCGAACACAGAAAGGCTCCATTTTTGTTCGGACTTTTCTCATTTAATAAAACTCTTCAGGACCTTCCTTATGGATCGCGACGAGACATGGGTAAACAATAGTATATTATGCCCAAGGGACGAAAGTAGGCATTTTTCGTAGAGCGCCAATGTTTGCAGAACGAGTCGTAAGTCGAGGGCGCCTACTTCCTTCCCATGGTTCATACGATATTTTCTACAATACATTCATTGAAAACGAGTGTTTTTTTCTCTTCTGAAACGGGATATAAGTCACAGTTTTTTTCCCTGGTCAAGAAACTATGACTTTCATCCCGGTTCAGAGGGTAAAAAACACGAGTTTTCAATGCATGTGTTGTAGAAATAATTTTTTGCAATTACTGTTACATTCTTTGGGAAATATATAATGTTACTTCTTTATACTGCAGACTCCGGACGGTGTAATCAAGAAAGTGCATTTCAAAGCAGTTATTGATTGCGACGGAGGGTCGAAATCTGCTGGATTGAAAGTAGCTCGCAAATTGACCGCGGATCACCTCGATCCAAAATATTATCAAAAAATGAATGTAGCCATGGCTTTCCAGGTAAATTCAATTAAGTCAAAATTAGTTGACTGCATCATTCATTGCATCACTTTAAATACACAGAAATCCTTATTGTTTATAGGTATTTTCATCGAATGTTTCTACTGCAATGAACATTTTCAAAAATCAGCACAAAGATCTACACGACTGCGAGTCGACAATTACGTTCATAAAACGGATCAACGGCGTTATTATTGCAATGACTTCACGCACTTCAGACGGAGCATTATCGTATGACAGTGGAAGCTACAAGGTACTTTTTTTTATACAGCCCTGATGGAACTATTTGCCATAATTGACGGAAAATGGGACATTGGGGCAAATCTGGCAGGATTATTTTTGTCAGGGACCCAATGATATGTTGATTAGGGTGACCATTAGAGCACCTGTTCACAAGTTTTTTACCTTCCGCCTCTCGAATGCATCCAAAATAAATATAAAAAAATACCCTCTAAATTGCAATTTCCCAAAAATTGGCTTATTCAAAATTCAAATTTAATTAAAAATTAATAAAACATTGAGAAAAATGATGTGCTTCTATGAAATTTCCCAGAGAATCCTATTCCCATCTCTTTTTAATGCATTTTCGATGGAAAAAACTCTCGATCTCGAAAATTTATCGAAAAGTAAATTTTCATTTAACGATAAGTCCAAGACTACATAAGGTGATTAAAAAACAAAAGAATTTCCTGGAAATTACTCCATTCACTCAGTAATTTCTGAAGGCTATCGAATTTTAAGTGAAATAATAATAATGGGAGAAAAAAAATCCATCCTTAATTTTTGATAAAAACCCATGTCTTCCTTATGTGAAAAGGTAAGGCCCTTGGGGGGCGCTTTAAAATTGACATAGAGAGCTGAGATTTTGAGGGTATTTTTTTATATTTATTTTGGATGCTTCGAGAGGCGGAAGGTAAAAAATCGTAAACAGGTGCTCTAACGGCCACCCTAATGTTGATGTAATTAATGGCGTGTAAAATTTAGAATAATCGAATATTTAACCTTATCATTTTTTTCAATAGACAATAATTGATTTTCGCCAGTATTTGGAGGAGTGGCAGTACGAAGCTTCGGAAAAAAATTATCACTTTATGTCCGCAAGTACATACCACGGCTTCCAGGTGACTCTACAAACCACGATCGCAGTCATGAAGTTTTTAACAGAACAGTGTCAATATAAATTTCTCATGACGTCACGTTTGAACCAAGATGCTCTAGAGGTATGCAAACCAAGCATTTCTATTGCTGTATTTATACAAGAAATTAAACATTTCTGTTCAATCTGTAATTATTCCCATATATTTTCGACCCGGATCCTTCTTCCGTGAGAGACTAGACACACCGATTTTTCTTCCTTAAACAAGTAGGATTAAAATTATAATTCGTGAGCTTTAGTCGATTGGGAGATCGATCCAAAAACAAAAAAAACAAAAAAAAAATTCGTTCGAAGGATCAATAATAATTCATAAATTAAAAAAAAAAAAACAAAAAACGAATCCAATAATAATAAATAATTTATCTAGATCGATTGGCACAAATCGAATTTTTTTTTTTTTTTTTGCAAATCAACGATTTTTCGAAAATTGAACGATTCATAGATTTTTGTTTTCCCGTAAATTCACACATTCTTCAGAGTGAGCTCACGGATTTTTCTCTCTCGTCACCAATCCGACGAGAAATTCGAAGACGTTTTTCTATTTTTTTGGTTCTATCGCTCGGATCGATCGCCCAGCTACGATTTTCAATGGCTCATCGAGGACCAACAATTGAAAGACTTTCCTAGATGAGCGGGGGGGGGGGGGGGGGGGGGACGAAAATTGATTCAACGATCGCAAGACTAAACGCTAAATCGTAATCATAATAAAGGTCCAATACCAATTTTGCTTACGTAAATTTTTTATATATATATATATACATATATATATACATATATATGCATACACACACATATATATATATATACATACATATATATATATATACGTATAATTTGTTTTTTTTAAATTAATTTAAATTCGATACTAAATCTAATAACATTGAAATTTAACCGAGGCTTGCACAGGACCCATTGGATTAAACGACTCATTTTTTAAATATTTCTTTTTTTTTAATTATTATTATTATTATTATTATTATTATTATTATTATTCCTCTTAATTTTTTTCCTAATCCTCCTCTCTCATTTCTCGTTTAATAAGTTCTTTGTTCTCTCCCTTTGATCCAGCCCACTTAATCGTAAGATCACGTCTTCCGCCCGTCCCCCCCCCCCGCCTCCCTCAAAATACAACATTTTTCATTAATTTAAATAATTTTTCCGTCCCATTCACCTCCTCTCATCTCTCACATTTTTCCTTTCGCTCGTTCGCTTCGAACGATCCTCATCGTTCAATATTGCATGCGCGCGTCAATCACACTTTTCAAGATGGAGAGACAGAAGTGAGAGCGGAAGATTAAAAAGGAAAAAAAAAAAAATATAGAGAAACGAATCTCGAATTTTTGCCTAAAAAAAAATCGCAATTTCCAGCGAGAGCAAGTCCGCATACAGAGGCGCTTCCGGTACGAATCACTAAAACGTGACGACGAAGATATCCGGTGGGACGTGCTCAAAAATTAAAAAAAAAAAAAAAAAAAAAAAAGAAATCACGAATCTCACGTACGAATAACGCGTTGATTTGAAAATTAAGAAAGAAAACGTTTCCCTTCGGACTCGAATAATCGTAACTTTTGAAATTTTTAATATTCGAGGAAAAAAAAAACGAAAATTGCATCAGTGCCCATTTAAAAAAAGATATTCATTAATTTCATCAAACCCAGCTAAAAAAAAAGTTTGCAAAAAAGATCCAAATCTTTTTTCGGGTCCAACTGACCCCTCGGGGGTGACCGTCGAGGATCTTCAATTTGTGAAAAAAAAAAAATCAAAAAAGATCCCAAAAGGCATTTTTCTAATTTTTTTCCCCCCAAAAAAAAACCCATTTACCGTTTCTCTCTTTCTCTCGTATCGTTTATTCTTCCCCCCCCCCCCCCCCCCCTCGTTTATGTCAGCATTTAGTGTATTTTTCGTCTTTCCTTCGCAATCGGTTACGTAGCATAATCGTTTTTTCCTTTTTTTTTCCTTTTTTTTTTTAGCCATTATCGTTAATATCGATATTGATCTACCTAGCCTAATATTTACAAGATTTCCTCCTTCTCATTTTTCCCCCTTCGATTTTTTTTTTTACTCATTTTTCATCTTCTTCCTCGTTTTTCTTTCCGCGTCGCTGTTGGCACTGCTATTATTTTTTTTTCTTCTTCCTCTCCTCCGCGATCCTCTTTCCGGTTCTCGCGATTGCTGTATTTATACAAGAAATTAAACATTTCTGTTCAATCTGTAATTATTCCCATGTATTTTCGTAGGGATTTTTTGGGATGATTCGTGGAGCTTGTGGATCGAACGATCACCCAGATTCGCTTCTCTTTATACAAGTCTACCGACTGTTGAGTTTTTACTCACTCGTAAAACCGCCGAAAGGATCGAATGTTCAAGGGGCACAGATTTTCGAAACTTTGTTGCAGTCAAAAGACGTTGCTTGTGAGTCGGACGAGAACAAATCACTTTTGGAGAACACTCTACAAAGGATCATAGAGAAAGGAGACAACAAACGCAAAGAATATGATGCACGAGATGCACATGACTATAATGTCAAGAAAACCAATAACTACGCACAAGCGTATTTCTCTGGGTTTGTTGCTCGAAAAATTGAGAACTGGACCTCGTGTTCCGAGTGTATCACATCAGTGTCGAAAAGTCATGGCGATTTGGAGAGGGACAAAATGATAAATGACCTCAGCAAAGGCTACTTGAAGTTCCCTTCTGATCGTCTTTTTGACCTTCTAAGTGCCATAGAACAAGCCATCCTTAAAACAGTCGGAGACAGCGAATTAAACTGTTATACCTTTCTTCAAATTATTAATAATGTTTCGTCTGAGAATTTAGCATTTGTTGGGTGTCCCGATCATAAGGAATGTTTGACTAAGAAGGTCATACATTATTACGTGTTGACTCGGGCACAAATTCTCAGTAAAACATATAATAAGATGTATAACGAGAAAAGGAAAACCGAACAGGAACTTCGGAAAAGAGCAAAGCTTGTCGGAGGCTCCAAAATTCAAACTAGAAAACCTTTACAACCATTGAACGGTAGATGACAGAAATGTTGCGTAATTTAATATAAATTTGATGACGGTTGTAACGTTTGTTTTCATACAAGATAATGAAGGGAAATATAAATGTATAAATAAATGTATAAATAAATGTATAAATACCTTTTAAAACGTATTTATTTTTTGAGCTCGGCGGTAACATTTTCTTAGCAGATATAACTTACATACTGCAAAATGGTCGGAAGTTCTTCATAACAATAATGGAATTAGTCTACGAAATACGTCAACGTTCCGATTTTTGTTCTCGAAAAACGGTACTGTGAATCGTAGCCAAGTTTTACAGGAAAGTAGATAAAGGGGCCATGTACATTGTGGAAAAATTTGGTCTGAATGGAAAGACTTTTAACGATCCTTTAGCCTTGCGGAGTCATACAAATACGTTTATGCCATCTAGTATTTCAATAATTCCACTGACATCGCTCATCGACGTTGGCTCGCATTGTAACCAGTCCACATGCTTCTCCTTAGAATATACCTTCATCTTCATCTCTGGTTCGATGACTACATTTACAATATAGGAAGGAGGATATACGTCCTCGGCTTTTGCAAATACTACATAGTGATCACGTTTCATAGCGACGCACCACAATCTATTTGGCAATTTTATGCTGTGCAAATTTTGCTGTAGAAAATTATACAGGCAACTGTTGCATAACTCTTCGAAGTCACTGTGTATTTTGCAACCAGCAGGTTTCATTGATACATCTTCTGTTGGATTCAATTTTTTGTAGTTATCCGCCATGGTTGAAGCGACGTAGCCCCTTCGAATTTCAGCAATCTACGCATCGTTAAAATGTTATTAGTTAAAATATAAAATATGAATACCTTCAATTATTTCGTTTTATGAGTAAGAATAAAAAAATTGCACAATGTCATTCCAATATTGTGTTTTCTTCATTGTCCAATAACCGAATATTTTATTGATCAGAACTTACTTTTCCTAACAATTTGCGTAGAAATTGACAGTATGAGTATGCCTTGCATCAAGATACAATCACCGTACACAGTGTCCAACTGTGTGCTCTCTGTGCCTTGTTGGAAAACCCACAAAAATAATATGAACAATTTATCAGGAAAAGAACTCTCATAAATGCATTAAATTTTAAAACGGTGCAAAACGCGGCCTTGAGATGTTTTTCGAAGTTTCGATTAAAAGAAAATTCGTTTCTCGTACGCGAGAAAATTCCGCTTATCACAGTCACTATTGTGGCAATTAGAAATGCAACAATGAAAAGTGACGCGACTGCGTGTCGTGCGACTCGTGCTTCATGGAAATTTTCTGAGGTTATGTTAGTAGCGTCTTCAAGACTTCGTGAGCGCCGCGAGCGTCATGTAGCGTGTGGGGGGTGGGGGACTCGAGTCATTTCACTGCGCATGGCTGCGCAGTAATGCATTGCGCACGGACACTACCGACTAGTGGCGGTGACTGGTGCCGGACGTATATGGGCCCATCTGAAACTCAAGGCTTGGATAGGAGTTCGGTCTCCTGTCTCTAGTCTTCTTGGAATCAACACGGAGGCGGGGTCTATCCAATATGGCCTCTTCTCTCCAGTTCGTTGCCAGCAAGAAGACTAGAGACAGGAGACCGAACTCCTATCCAAGCCTTGAGTTTCAGATGGGCCCATATACGTCCGGCACCAGTCACCGCCACTAGTCGGTAGTGTCCGTGCGCAATGCATTACTGCGCAGCCATGCGCAGTGAAATGACTCGAGTCCCCCACCCCCCACACGCTACATGACGCTCGCGGCGCTCACGAAGTCTTGAAGACGCTACTAACATAACCTCAGAAAATTTCCATGAAGCACGAGTCGCACGACACGCAGTCGCGTCACTTTTCATTGTTGCATTTCTAATTGCCACAATAGTGACTGTGATAAGCGGAATTTTCTCGCGTACGAGAAACGAATTTTCTTTTAATCGAAACTTCGAAAAACATCTCAAGGCCGCGTTTTGCACCGTTTTAAAATTTAATGCATTTATGAGAGTTCTTTTCCTGATAAATTGTTCATATTATTTTTGTGGGTTTTCCAACAAGGCACAGAGAGCACACAGTTGGACACTGTGTACGGTGATTGTATCTTGATGCAAGGCATACTCATACTGTCAATTTCTACGCAAATTGTTAGGAAAAGTAAGTTCTGATCAATAAAATATTCGGTTATTGGACAATGAAGAAAACACAATATTGGAATGACATTGTGCAATTTTTTTATTCTTACTCATAAAACGAAATAATTGAAGGTATTCATATTTTATATTTTAACTAATAACATTTTAACGATGCGTAGATTGCTGAAATTCGAAGGGGCTACGTCGCTTCAACCATGGCGGATAACTACAAAAAATTGAATCCAACAGAAGATGTATCAATGAAACCTGCTGGTTGCAAAATACACAGTGACTTCGAAGAGTTATGCAACAGTTGCCTGTATAATTTTCTACAGCAAAATTTGCACAGCATAAAATTGCCAAATAGATTGTGGTGCGTCGCTATGAAACGTGATCACTATGTAGTATTTGCAAAAGCCGAGGACGTATATCCTCCTTCCTATATTGTAAATGTAGTCATCGAACCAGAGATGAAGATGAAGGTATATTCTAAGGAGAAGCATGTGGACTGGTTACAATGCGAGCCAACGTCGATGAGCGATGTCAGTGGAATTATTGAAATACTAGATGGCATAAACGTATTTGTATGACTCCGCAAGGCTAAAGGATCGTTAAAAGTCTTTCCATTCAGACCAAATTTTTCCACAATGTACATGGCCCCTTTATCTACTTTCCTGTAAAACTTGGCTACGATTCACAGTACCGTTTTTCGAGAACAAAAATCGGAACGTTGACGTATTTCGTAGACTAATTCCATTATTGTTATGAAGAACTTCCGACCATTTTGCAGTATGTAAGTTATATCTGCTAAGAAAATGTTACCGCCGAGCTCAAAAAATAAATACGTTTTAAAAGGTATTTATACATTTATTTATACATTTATTTATACATTTATATTTCCCTTCATTATCTTGTATGAAAACAAACGTTACAACCGTCATCAAATTTATATTAAATTACGCAACATTTCTGTCATCTACCGTTCAATGGTTGTAAAGGTTTTCTAGTTTGAATTTTGGAGCCTCCGACAAGCTTTGCTCTTTTCCGAAGTTCCTGTTCGGTTTTCCTTTTCTCGTTATACATCTTATTATATGTTTTACTGAGAATTTGTGCCCGAGTCAACACGTAATAATGTATGACCTTCTTAGTCAAACATTCCTTATGATCGGGACACCCAACAAATGCTAAATTCTCAGACGAAACATTATTAATAATTTGAAGAAAGGTATAACAGTTTAATTCGCTGTCTCCGACTGTTTTAAGGATGGCTTGTTCTATGGCACTTAGAAGGTCAAAAAGACGATCAGAAGGGAACTTCAAGTAGCCTTTGCTGAGGTCATTTATCATTTTGTCCCTCTCCAAATCGCCATGACTTTTCGACACTGATGTGATACACTCGGAACACGAGGTCCAGTTCTCAATTTTTCGAGCAACAAACCCAGAGAAATACGCTTGTGCGTAGTTATTGGTTTTCTTGACATTATAGTCATGTGCATCTCGTGCATCATATTCTTTGCGTTTGTTGTCTCCTTTCTCTATGATCCTTTGTAGAGTGTTCTCCAAAAGTGATTTGTTCTCGTCCGACTCACAAGCAACGTCTTTTGACTGCAACAAAGTTTCGAAAATCTGTGCCCCTTGAACATTCGATCCTTTCGGCGGTTTTACGAGTGAGTAAAAACTCAACAGTCGGTAGACTTGTATAAAGAGAAGCGAATCTGGGTGATCGTTCGATCCACAAGCTCCACGAATCATCCCAAAAAATCCCTACGAAAATACATGGGAATAATTACAGATTGAACAGAAATGTTTAATTTCTTGTATAAATACAGCAATCGCGAGAACCGGAAAGAGGATCGCGGAGGAGAGGAAGAAGAAAAAAAAATAATAGCAGTGCCAACAGCGACGCGGAAAGAAAAACGAGGAAGAAGATGAAAAATGAGTAAAAAAAAAAATCGAAGGGGGAAAAATGAGAAGGAGGAAATCTTGTAAATATTAGGCTAGGTAGATCAATATCGATATTAACGATAATGGCTAAAAAAAAAAAGGAAAAAAAAAGGAAAAAACGATTATGCTACGTAACCGATTGCGAAGGAAAGACGAAAAATACACTAAATGCTGACATAAACGAGGGGGGGGGGGGGGGGGGGGAAGAATAAACGATACGAGAGAAAGAGAGAAACGGTAAATGGGTTTTTTTTTGGGGGGAAAAAAATTAGAAAAATGCCTTTTGGGATCTTTTTTGATTTTTTTTTTTTCACAAATTGAAGATCCTCGACGGTCACCCCCGAGGGGTCAGTTGGACCCGAAAAAAGATTTGGATCTTTTTTGCAAACTTTTTTTTTAGCTGGGTTTGATGAAATTAATGAATATCTTTTTTTAAATGGGCACTGATGCAATTTTCGTTTTTTTTTTTCCTCGAATATTAAAAATTTCAAAAGTTACGATTATTCGAGTCCGAAGGGAAACGTTTTCTTTCTTAATTTTCAAATCAACGCGTTATTCGTACGTGAGATTCGTGATTTCTTTTTTTTTTTTTTTTTTTTTTTTAATTTTTGAGCACGTCCCACCGGATATCTTCGTCGTCACGTTTTAGTGATTCGTACCGGAAGCGCCTCTGTATGCGGACTTGCTCTCGCTGGAAATTGCGATTTTTTTTTAGGCAAAAATTCGAGATTCGTTTCTCTATATTTTTTTTTTTTTCCTTTTTAATCTTCCGCTCTCACTTCTGTCTCTCCATCTTGAAAAGTGTGATTGACGCGCGCATGCAATATTGAACGATGAGGATCGTTCGAAGCGAACGAGCGAAAGGAAAAATGTGAGAGATGAGAGGAGGTGAATGGGACGGAAAAATTATTTAAATTAATGAAAAATGTTGTATTTTGAGGGAGGCGGGGGGGGGGACGGGCGGAAGACGTGATCTTACGATTAAGTGGGCTGGATCAAAGGGAGAGAACAAAGAACTTATTAAACGAGAAATGAGAGAGGAGGATTAGGAAAAAAATTAAGAGGAATAATAATAATAATAATAATAATAATAATAATAATAATTAAAAAAAAAGAAATATTTAAAAAATGAGTCGTTTAATCCAATGGGTCCTGTGCAAGCCTCGGTTAAATTTCAATGTTATTAGATTTAGTATCGAATTTAAATTAATTTAAAAAAAACAAATTATACGTATATATATATATATGTATGTATATATATATATATGTGTGTGTATGCATATATATGTATATATATATGTATATATATATATATAAAAAATTTACGTAAGCAAAATTGGTATTGGACCTTTATTATGATTACGATTTAGCGTTTAGTCTTGCGATCGTTGAATCAATTTTCGTCCCCCCCCCCCCCCCCCCCGCTCATCTAGGAAAGTCTTTCAATTGTTGGTCCTCGATGAGCCATTGAAAATCGTAGCTGGGCGATCGATCCGAGCGATAGAACCAAAAAAATAGAAAAACGTCTTCGAATTTCTCGTCGGATTGGTGACGAGAGAGAAAAATCCGTGAGCTCACTCTGAAGAATGTGTGAATTTACGGGAAAACAAAAATCTATGAATCGTTCAATTTTCGAAAAATCGTTGATTTGCAAAAAAAAAAAAAAAAATTCGATTTGTGCCAATCGATCTAGATAAATTATTTATTATTATTGGATTCGTTTTTGTTTTTTTTTTTTTAATTTATGAATTATTATTGATCCTTCGAACGAATTTTTTTTTGTTTTTTTTGTTTTTGGATCGATCTCCAATCGACTAAAGCTCACGAATTATAATTTTAATCCTACTTGTTTAAGGAAGAAAAATCGGTGTGTCTAGTCTCTCACGGAAGAAGGATCCGGGTCGAAATATATGGGAATAATTACAGATTGAACAGAAATGTTTAATTTCTTGTATAAATAACAGCAATAGAAATGCTTGGTTTGCATACCTCTAGAGCATCTTGGTTCAAACGTGACGTCATGAGAAATTTATATTGACACTGTTCTGTTAAAAAACTTCATGACTGCGATCGTGGTTTGTAGAGTCACCTGGAAGCCGTGGTATGTACTTGCGGGACATAAAGTGATAATTTTTTCCGAAGCTTCGTACTGCCCTCCTCCAAATACTGGCGAAATCAATTATTGTCTATTGAAAAAAATGATAAGGTTAAATATTCGATTATTCTAAATTTTACACGCCATTAATTACATCAACATTAGGGTGGCCGTTAGAGCACCTGTTTACGATTTTTTTTACCTTCCGCCTCTCGAAGCATCCAAAATAAATATAAAAAAATACCCTCAAAATCTCAGCTCTCTATGT
>OY751313.1:40325326-40367541 GCA_963564615.1 Rhorus exstirpatorius
ATCTACCGTTCAATGGTTGTAAAGGTTTTCTAGTTTGAATTTTGGAGCCTCCGACAAGCTTTGCTCTTTTCCGAAGTTCCTGTTCGGTTTTCCTTTTCTCGTTATACATCTTATTATATGTTTTACTGAGAATTTGTGCCCGAGTCAACACGTAATAATGTATGACCTTCTTAGTCAAACATTCCTTATGATCGGGACACCCAACAAATGCTAAATTCTCAGACGAAACATTATTAATAATTTGAAGAAAGGTATAACAGTTTAATTCGCTGTCTCCGACTGTTTTAAGGATGGCTTGTTCTATGGCACTTAGAAGGTCAAAAAGACGATCAGAAGGGAACTTCAAGTAGCCTTTGCTGAGGTCATTTATCATTTTGTCCCTCTCCAAATCGCCATGACTTTTCGACACTGATGTGATACACTCGGAACACGAGGTCCAGTTCTCAATTTTTCGAGCAACAAACCCAGAGAAATACGCTTGTGCGTAGTTATTGGTTTTCTTGACATTATAGTCATGTGCATCTCGTGCATCATATTCTTTGCGTTTGTTGTCTCCTTTCTCTATGATCCTTTGTAGAGTGTTCTCCAAAAGTGATTTGTTCTCGTCCGACTCACAAGCAACGTCTTTTGACTGCAACAAAGTTTCGAAAATCTGTGCCCCTTGAACATTCGATCCTTTCGGCGGTTTTACGAGTGAGTAAAAACTCAACAGTCGGTAGACTTGTATAAAGAGAAGCGAATCTGGGTGATCGTTCGATCCACAAGCTCCACGAATCATCCCAAAAAATCCCTACGAAAATACATGGGAATAATTACAGATTGAACAGAAATGTTTAATTTCTTGTATAAATACAGCAATCGCGAGAACCGGAAAGAGGATCGCGGAGGAGAGGAAGAAGAAAAAAAAATAATAGCAGTGCCAACAGCGACGCGGAAAGAAAAACGAGGAAGAAGATGAAAAATGAGTAAAAAAAAAAATCGAAGGGGGAAAAATGAGAAGGAGGAAATCTTGTAAATATTAGGCTAGGTAGATCAATATCGATATTAACGATAATGGCTAAAAAAAAAAAGGAAAAAAAAAGGAAAAAACGATTATGCTACGTAACCGATTGCGAAGGAAAGACGAAAAATACACTAAATGCTGACATAAACGAGGGGGGGGGGGGGGGGGGGAAGAATAAACGATACGAGAGAAAGAGAGAAACGGTAAATGGGTTTTTTTTTGGGGGGAAAAAAATTAGAAAAATGCCTTTTGGGATCTTTTTTGATTTTTTTTTTTTCACAAATTGAAGATCCTCGACGGTCACCCCCGAGGGGTCAGTTGGACCCGAAAAAAGATTTGGATCTTTTTTGCAAACTTTTTTTTTAGCTGGGTTTGATGAAATTAATGAATATCTTTTTTTAAATGGGCACTGATGCAATTTTCGTTTTTTTTTTCCTCGAATATTAAAAATTTCAAAAGTTACGATTATTCGAGTCCGAAGGGAAACGTTTTCTTTCTTAATTTTCAAATCAACGCGTTATTCGTACGTGAGATTCGTGATTTCTTTTTTTTTTTTTTTTTTTTTTTTAATTTTTGAGCACGTCCCACCGGATATCTTCGTCGTCACGTTTTAGTGATTCGTACCGGAAGCGCCTCTGTATGCGGACTTGCTCTCGCTGGAAATTGCGATTTTTTTTTAGGCAAAAATTCGAGATTCGTTTCTCTATATTTTTTTTTTTTTCCTTTTTAATCTTCCGCTCTCACTTCTGTCTCTCCATCTTGAAAAGTGTGATTGACGCGCGCATGCAATATTGAACGATGAGGATCGTTCGAAGCGAACGAGCGAAAGGAAAAATGTGAGAGATGAGAGGAGGTGAATGGGACGGAAAAATTATTTAAATTAATGAAAAATGTTGTATTTTGAGGGAGGCGGGGGGGGGGGACGGGCGGAAGACGTGATCTTACGATTAAGTGGGCTGGATCAAAGGGAGAGAACAAAGAACTTATTAAACGAGAAATGAGAGAGGAGGATTAGGAAAAAAATTAAGAGGAATAATAATAATAATAATAATAATAATAATAATAATAATTAAAAAAAAAGAAATATTTAAAAAATGAGTCGTTTAATCCAATGGGTCCTGTGCAAGCCTCGGTTAAATTTCAATGTTATTAGATTTAGTATCGAATTTAAATTAATTTAAAAAAAACAAATTATACGTATATATATATATATGTATGTATATATATATATATGTGTGTGTATGCATATATATGTATATATATATGTATATATATATATATAAAAAATTTACGTAAGCAAAATTGGTATTGGACCTTTATTATGATTACGATTTAGCGTTTAGTCTTGCGATCGTTGAATCAATTTTCGTCCCCCCCCCCCCCCCCCCCCCGCTCATCTAGGAAAGTCTTTCAATTGTTGGTCCTCGATGAGCCATTGAAAATCGTAGCTGGGCGATCGATCCGAGCGATAGAACCAAAAAAATAGAAAAACGTCTTCGAATTTCTCGTCGGATTGGTGACGAGAGAGAAAAATCCGTGAGCTCACTCTGAAGAATGTGTGAATTTACGGGAAAACAAAAATCTATGAATCGTTCAATTTTCGAAAAATCGTTGATTTGCAAAAAAAAAAAAAAAAATTCGATTTGTGCCAATCGATCTAGATAAATTATTTATTATTATTGGATTCGTTTTTTGTTTTTTTTTTTTTAATTTATGAATTATTATTGATCCTTCGAACGAATTTTTTTTTTGTTTTTTTTGTTTTTGGATCGATCTCCCAATCGACTAAAGCTCACGAATTATAATTTTAATCCTACTTGTTTAAGGAAGAAAAATCGGTGTGTCTAGTCTCTCACGGAAGAAGGATCCGGGTCGAAAATATATGGGAATAATTACAGATTGAACAGAAATGTTTAATTTCTTGTATAAATACAGCAATAGAAATGCTTGGTTTGCATACCTCTAGAGCATCTTGGTTCAAACGTGACGTCATGAGAAATTTATATTGACACTGTTCTGTTAAAAACTTCATGACTGCGATCGTGGTTTGTAGAGTCACCTGGAAGCCGTGGTATGTACTTGCGGACATAAAGTGATAATTTTTTTCCGAAGCTTCGTACTGCCACTCCTCCAAATACTGGCGAAAATCAATTATTGTCTATTGAAAAAAATGATAAGGTTAAATATTCGATTATTCTAAATTTTACACGCCATTAATTACATCAACATTAGGGTGGCCGTTAGAGCACCTGTTTACGATTTTTTACCTTCCGCCTCTCGAAGCATCCAAAATAAATATAAAAAAATACCCTCAAAATCTCAGCTCTCTATGTCAATTTTAAAGCGCCCCCCAAGGGCCTTACCTTTTCACATAAGGAAGACATGGGTTTTTATCAAAAATTAAGGATGGATTTTTTTTCTCCCATTATTATTATTTCACTTAAAATTCGATAGCCTTCAGAAATTACTGAGTGAATGGAGTAATTTCCAGGAAATTCTTTTGTTTTTTAATCACCTTATGTAGTCTTGGACTTATCGTTAAATGAAAATTTACTTTTCGATAAATTTTCGAGATCGAGAGTTTTTTCCATCGAAAATGCATTAAAAAGAGATGGGAATAGGATTCTCTGGGAAATTTCATAGAAGCACATCATTTTTCTCAATGTTTTATTAATTTTTAATTAAATTTGAATTTTGAATAAGCCAATTTTTGGGAAATTGCAATTTAGAGGGTATTTTTTTATATTTATTTTGGATGCATTCGAGAGGCGGAAGGTAAAAAACTTGTGAACAGGTGCTCTAATGGTCACCCTAATCAACATATCATTGGGTCCCTGACAAAAATAATCCTGCCAGATTTGCCCCAATGTCCCATTTTCCGTCAATTATGGCAAATAGTTCCATCAGGGCTGTATAAAAAAAAGTACCTTGTAGCTTCCACTGTCATACGATAATGCTCCGTCTGAAGTGCGTGAAGTCATTGCAATAATAACGCCGTTGATCCGTTTTATGAACGTAATTGTCGACTCGCAGTCGTGTAGATCTTTGTGCTGATTTTTGAAAATGTTCATTGCAGTAGAAACATTCGATGAAAATACCTATAAACAATAAGGATTTCTGTGTATTTAAAGTGATGCAATGAATGATGCAGTCAACTAATTTTGACTTAATTGAATTTACCTGGAAAGCCATGGCTACATTCATTTTTTGATAATATTTTGGATCGAGGTGATCCGCGGTCAATTTGCGAGCTACTTTCAATCCAGCAGATTTCGACCCTCCGTCGCAATCAATAACTGCTTTGAAATGCACTTTCTTGATTACACCGTCCGGAGTCTGCAGTATAAAGAAGTAACATTATATATTTCCCAAAGAATGTAACAGTAATTGCAAAAAATTATTTCTACAACACATGCATTGAAAACTCGTGTTTTTTACCCTCTGAACCGGGATGAAAGTCATAGTTTCTTGACCAGGGAAAAAAACTGTGACTTATATCCCGTTTCAGAAGAGAAAAAAACACTCGTTTTCAATGAATGTATTGTAGAAAATATCGTATGAACCATGGGAAGGAAGTAGGCGCCCTCGACTTACGACTCGTTCTGCAAACATTGGCGCTCTACGAAAAATGCCTACTTTCGTCCCTTGGGCATAATATACTATTGTTTACCCATGTCTCGTCGCGATCCATAAGGAAGGTCCTGAAGAGTTTTATTAAATGAGAAAAGTCCGAACAAAAATGGAGCCTTTCTGTGTTCGGTAAATCTGTCCCATCATCATGAATGCTATTCCTTTGATTACGGCAAGGATGCTCGCAACTTGCATCAAAACCTTTAAGCCCAAAGTGCTTCCACATCGTGCGGTTCCAAGATGCGCCGTCAGTTGTCACGACATCTACTGAGAAGTTAGCATTCTCAAGCAGAATGATGCACTCTAAAATCAAGTGATGGAGGATTGTGCTGTTAGCACACCCTTTGCTTAAAAATGCTCCCACAGTTTGGACCCATTTTCCACGGAAGGGTTGGTACATAAACACCAAGGCATGATCACCACGTTCCCTTTTCTGATGTTCAGGTGTATATTTTCCCAAGTCCGTGAAGCCTTTAAATAATAGCGTATCTCTGTCAAATGAAAGAGCTTCGCTGAGTTTCATTTCGTCCAATACAAGGGTACCTGTCAAAATATTCACAAATTCATCTTTTGTTAAGTGATTTCGCGCAAGAAAGCATACGGGACAAGATTTCTCGCAAGAATGCATGTTTTTTTTGGAAACGTGAAATTAATTCATTGATTTTTCTGAGTACACGTGAATTTTTTGAAAAATTTCTTATCATTTAGAAATTACGGCTTTCGAAAGATTTTTAATTTTGAAAAATAAAGGAAAAGTCGTGAATTTTGGATCTTTTTTCGTAAAAACGTTGTATATTACAATTAAGAAGTTTCCAGGGCATTAAGCGAATAGTCTCGTAAATACAACCTTTACAAATTTCCGAAAACCGAAATTTCAAAATGATAAGAAAATAAAAAAAAATTCACGTGTACTAAGAAAAATAAACGAATTCATTTCACATGACAAAAAAAACATTCTCTATAAATTTGTTGAACAATGTTTTGTTTAAAAAAAAAAACGATAATGAAATGTTGCAAGTGGCATTTTCAAAGGAACAAATTCAGCTTAATATATATTTTGCTTTTTGAGCGAGAAATAATTCGTCGAAAACAATTCATCGAATAAAAGTTCGTCGGAAAAATAATTTGTCGAAAAACAATTCGTTAAATAACAGTTTGTGGAAAAATATTGATAAAAAAGACAGCAAATCGGCACATACCAGAAGAAAGTGAATGATTATGGATGAGTGTAGAATTATTGTGATGCGAAAATTTTGCTGCACAACATACAAAAACTTTCGATAATTATCGTGATAAAAAAATGTATAGGACGTTCTGACTCGCGCACTGAGCCGAGTGTTAGAGAGTCGGAATTAAATTTTTTTATGATTCGTTTTCCACAAATTGTTATTCGAGGACTTTTTTTTTATGAATAGTTTTTTGACACATCATTTTTCAACGAACTGTTATTCGTCACGAATATTTTTTTCGAGAAATTGTTTCCGAAGCTGTAGGCCTGATTTTCGGCAGCCAAAAAATAGCTGAAAACCAGACACGTTCAAAAGTGCGTACCTGGTGCAGAACAAAAAGAATACAAAATTTTTTAAAAAAACAAAACGAAGCTTAATTTGCCTCTTAATACGCCGCTTGCATAATTTGATTATCTTTATTTTTGACTCAGCTATTTAACAACCAACGCTATTTAACAAGAAGCAAATCGACCCGGATAAACAGGAAAAGTTGTTACTACATTACTTATTTACAGTCCTATCGTAAGCTCCACATGTATTTTAGCTTGATACTGTAATAGACATTATTTCGGATAAAAAAAACTAAAACCATGACACATTGTCTACTAACCTCGTTTTTCTTCAGGCTTCATTTCCGCAGCTTTTGCTCGCAGAAGATCAAATGTCTCGGCATTAAATCCATACGATGGTTTCATCTTTTTCAAATACTTATTTAGAGTCTCGATGGTTGGTACTTGAAGAATCTTGTGGGATAACACGTGCAGATATGCTCGACGACTTTTTATGCGGAGCAAAATGCATTCCAATATCCAGGGCTGTGAATACCGCATACCAGTGGGGCCGCCGCATTGTGCAGCAGTCAAGCATGCTTTTACAGCTTCTTGCTGTGCGGATGGGAAATTCTTCATAGCTTTTTCAATTGTAGCGTTCGATGCTAAAGCACATTGAGTCTTCAACTCCTCGATATTTTCTTTTGCTGATGTTATCTGTAATAAAAACATTACCAAAATAAAGCATAACTAAAAATACAATTGCCATAAAAAGAAAATAAATTTGTGAACGGTTTATGAAGTTCTTCAATGGGACTTACGTTTTTTACCAAACGTTTGTTTCTTCGTTTTAAATTTTTTATGAATCGTTTGGCTTTGTTTGCCTGCCAAATCGAACGTTTCTTGGTTTTTCTTAAACGGTCCAGTTTTTCTTCCCGTTTTTTTCGACATACGGCACATCTTCCACTGGCGGGTGGGGTCGACGATTCGAAATAACCGTTCGGACAGGACGTGCTGTTATTACTGCCTTGGCACACGTGATTTATTTTTAATTTTGTCAGAGCAGATAACACATCGTCCAGAGACTTGACTTTTTCTTTAAAATCTTGCATAAATATTAGTCCGGAATCCCGCATCTGAAAAATATAAATAAATCATGACGCTTGTAAAACACCTTTTTTATTTTAAATGTACAATTTTGGTGATGAATGCTGGTTAAGGATGTATCGGACGTACCTTATTTCCAACCAAAAGTGACTATCGTCGACAATATTGCATACTTCATGTTAAGATAAAAATCGGAAAAAATTCAACCACAATAGAGACGATAAAAAGATTACTTTTTAATAATAATAATGCCCAAAAGATATCAATGAATTATTGAAAGAAAACATTGTTTAAAAAATTTGTAGAGAATGTTTTTTTTTTCACACGTGAAATGAATTCGGTGATTTTTCTGACTACACAAGAATTTTTAAAAAATTTTCTTACTATTTTGAAATTTCGTTTTTCGGAAATTTGTAAAGGTTGTATTTACGAAACTATTCGCTTAATGCCCTGGAAACTTCTTAATTGTAGTATACAACGTTTTTACGAAAAAAGATCCAAAATTCACGATTTTTCCTTTATTTTTCAAAATTAAAAATCTTTCGAAAACCGAAATTTCAAAATGATAAGAAAATTAAAAAAAGTATCCTTGTGTAGTCTGAAAAAACAACGAATTCATTTCACGTTTCAAAAAAAAACTTTCCCTACAAAATTGGCTAAACAATGTTTTGTTTCAACAATTCATTGGTAACTTTTTGCCATTATTATTATTCAAAATTAATCTTATCGTTTTTGGTTGGGAAGGTACGTCCAATACATCCTTAAGGATAGACTAAAATAAGTGAATTACCTCCATGCTCATATCCTCCTTTACCAATACGGATTTGGTGGCAACTTTTGAGTTGTCCCCATAATAAGAGATTAAAAGACCACTGGAGAGCATTGAACTTCCCCAATTGTAGTTGTCGGTTTTGCTCCACAGAAGTTCCAAGTCCTTTTCCAGCATTTGCAAAGTGTACGCTGTTTCTCTTTCGCCATGGGGAAACACTCCTATTTCTTTTGCCCCTTCAGGATTAGACACTTCTGACCCTCCGTTCTCTTCAAGAGCCACTCCTATTCGTTTTCCCCCTTCAGAACTTAGCGTATTCTGCAATGATGATGCGACACACAAGGTTATTAATGAGAAAATCTCTTATTCATAAATAGTTGCTCGCAATATAGTTTAGAAATTACCGTTATCTTATTTTCCGCAGTAGACAAATCAATATTAGGCAAAATTCCGTGTTGTGAATTGAAAATAGATGGTATGCTCGACGGTTTCACTTTTACACGCAAAAAGGGTATCGTGCCTATTGATCCGTCTTTCAAATGAATTGAACTATCCCGGAGAATATCGTCATCTTTAAAATGTGCATTACATACGTACAAAACTTTACGACCTTTTTTCCCTTCTCGTACGTATGGGGAAATCGCATTCAACCATTCTCGTCGTCGCTCTTCCTCCTGAAAAATAATAAACCATGTTCATGAGATCATGCACAGTAAGTAAAAATCTGCTGAAAAATCGATTTTTTTTACACGGCATAAATATTCATAAATGACTCAACAAAATTCAGGGGGGGGGGTTGCCCAACATTTAAACAAGAAAATAATTATTAAAAATTAGACTATTTAATGGCAGCAAATGGGCTACGACTTTTGAATTAAATTCATTATATACAAGTTTGGTTCTACCTTCATCGGCAGATGCACTTACCTTTGGGACCACGAACAAATTCCGCTTATCACAGTCACTATTGTGGCAATTAGAAATACAACAAGTTCTAACCATTATTAAAAGTGAAGCGACTGCATGTCGTGCGACTCGTGCGTCATGAAGATTTTCTGAGGTTATGTTACTAACGTCTTCAAGACTTCGTGAGCGCCGCGAGCGTCATGTAGCGTGTGGGGGGTGGGGGACTCGAGTTATTTGACTGCGCATGACTGCGCAGTAATGCATTGCGCACGGACACTAGAGACTAGTGGCGGTGACTGGTGCCGGACGTATACGGGCCCACCCCCACTCCACGAGTTCGGTCTCCTGTCTCTAGTCTTCTTGGTTGATTCCCAATAGGATTAGGATTGGCGTGAGTTTTAAGGTGGCTCGCCAGTGAATTAAAAAACCGGCGATACGAATGAAACTTCGGGAAAGTGTTATCTAAGATGCAATGAATGCTCTCTCAAAATTTCAGGGTATGTTGCCAGGCAAATTATTGCGAACGAGTAATTTAAAATTACCTATTTTAGCATGGGTCTTATGGCAGTTGATTCCATTTTCACCGGAAGTGACATGATACCGTTTGATAAAGACGAGAGTTCTTATTCAAATTTTGAGTATTGAAAGATGAAATCGTGAACTTTCCAATTGGTATTTAAAAAATTGTGTCTTGACAGGGATTTTCCAGAGAACTTTAATCGCGAAAGTCATCGTGTGTGCAAATCTCGGATACAATATATGTCTGTCATTCTGCACGCGAGGAAACATATTAATATCAGCTATCGTTTTTGACTTGATCGCTCTGACAGCGTTAAATACTTTTGTCAGTCGAGACTTTATTTATAATATTATTTATAATAAATTATGGATAAAATATCACGGGAAACGTCATCGAAATTCATACATTTTATTTAGACAGAAGTATTTAGAAAATATTATGATAGGTTTTATGATTTTTTTTCACGTCACGATTTTTGACTAGTTTTTTTTTGAGCGGCGAAATATACAACTAGTCAACTTCCTACGGTTGTAGTGTCAATGGGGCAATTATGATTTTTAGTTTTTTTTTTTTTCGAAAAAAAAAAAAAAAAAAAAAAAAAAAAAAAACGAAGAAACAAACGTTCTAATTATATTCGAGACCCGCAAACGATCGTGCATCGATTGGGCCACTGGGTAAGCTCGGTGCGATTGAAATAAACAAATTCCCGGATAAGTTCACGCTGTTTTTTATTTTGGTTTTTTTATAAAGAAAAAAATAACTACGAAATCAACAAACGTTGACCAACAAACATTAAAGAACGAATTCAAAAAGTCCAAGGATTCTCTCTCGAGACATGATTAGGCAATGTTACTCCCTGTAACTCCAACAGTTCGTCAAGTAGGAATTTTTTTATTAAGGAATCATTAACGCGCTGATGGTAAAGTGGAATTTCTGTAATTCCGATCATTCGTACTAAATTACCTGTTCGGCCGAGTTAATTAGGATTCATACGGTATACGAGAGAGACTAATAAATATGAAAATTTCAACAATTCTCTACATGTTCGTACCTTCCCTTGAAATGGGGAAAAAAAATGCGTTATAAGAATCAAAGAAATTGAGCTTCGTGCAAGGATCACTTGTACGATATTCAAAATGATAGCGGGAAAACCGGAAATAAGGGTTAATAATGGGATGTAAAATTCGTGTCTCATTTGATTCAATCTGCTCGTACTCTTAAAAATCGATCTAGCAACAAAGGATTAACGATTAGTTTATTGGCTTGAACATTAATGTGAGTTGAAAAAAAAAAAGCGAAAACTCGAATTATAAAATAAGTGTCGTATCAGTGATCGCAAAATAATATTGACGATCATCGTTTTTGTTAGGCTAATTTATGCGGCTTCATTCCACAAAAATTTTCGGGATACTGACAAAATTCCGAATGGACAGAATCCCGAAAATCCGTCAAACGTTAATGTCAATGTTTGGATGGTTTTGCACGGCGCCAGGCGATGGCGATGATATTCGAAGGCTAAAATGCTGTACATTTGAACGAGGCAAAAATGAGAAAAATCATTTCGTTATTCCCGGGTTTTTTTTTTTTTTTTTCGTACAAACAAACTATAGAATCGATCACGGTCTTGTATAGACCGTGGAATCGATCGACATTGGGATCTAATAGTTTTCCGGGCATAATAATAATAATAAATTTCTCATTTCTGTCTTTGGAAAATGGGTTTGGGTTCGGATTTGTTTGGATCCAATTTCGGATTCGGATTTGTTTAGTATTCATTATTTTATTCGGGAAACTAATGGATCCCAGTATCGATCGGTTTTATAGTTTATCTGATACGAAAGAAAAACTCGGGGTAACGAAATTTTTTTTTCTTATTTCTACCGCGTTCAAATCTACAGACTTTGAATATGAACGCGCAAGACCATCCAAACATTGACATTGACGTTTGACGGATTTTCGGGACTTTGTCTAAATCCCAATTTTCGTAGCGAAAAACAAAAAGTCTGTACATTTGATCGAGGTCGAAATGAGAATATTTTTTTTTTTTCGTTACTCCGGAGTTTTTATTTCGTACATGTGAACTATAAAACCGATCGACTGCCGGATGCCGAATATAGATTCGAAGGCAAAATAATAATTATTTCAATGAATCCGAAATTTTCGTATAGCGAAAAGCAGAAAGTCTGTGTATTTGACCGAGGTCGAAATGAGAATTTTTTTCTGCCTCGGTCAAATGTACAGACAGCTTTTCGCTACCAAAATTTCGGATTTAAAACAATTATTATGTTGCCCTCGAAGCTATTGGTTCCGAGTGTCGATCGCTTTCATAGTTCGTCTGTACGAAAAAAAAAAAACCTGGGAGTAACGAAAAAAAAATTTCCTCATTTTTCGCTCATTCAAATGTACAGCATTTTTAGTCTTTGAATATCACTGCCATCGCTCGGCGCCGTACAAAACCATCCAAACATTGACATTGACGTTTTACGGATTTTCGGGATTCGGTCCATTCAGGACTTTGTCTGTGTGTGTCCCTGGACACTTAGGAATAATTTCCGACGATCGATCAATCAGTTTTTCACGTTATCTACTCGCTCCTTGTATTTTTTTTTAAGAACATCGATCCGATGTTCGTATATTTCATTTTATATCCGCACCAATTACCCGTGAACGTAAAGTCGTTATTCACTCACAACGATGTTATTTCATCGTAATATCACAAATAATTACACAAAAATAATGAACATTAGAATTTATTGTTCAGTCGATCGGCAAAATATTCTCGTCGATGAGGGCGTACGAAATAATTCGTTGATCATTAGGAGGATTCACGGTGCAGTTTTGAAAAAAGAAATAAACATATAAATAAGAATTTTTCGTTCCTGGCAATGTAAAAGTTGATGATAATACGGCGGATAGCGTCACAGTGAAAATGGAAGGAGAAACGGTCGTTTGTATATATATAGGGTTGTCGTTCGAAAGAGGTGCGTGCCCGAGGGTACCTGCGACCGGTGAAGGGACCCCATATATAGCCGCCATCGCGTTCCGAGGTTTCACGTCACCAAGCGCGGGCATTCTGTAAAGGATTCCAGGATGCCCGTGGCCCATGAAGGACAACGTTTTATTACAGTTTTCATCCGCAGATTAGCCCCTTTGGAACCATCGATATATATACTCGATGCCCGAGGAAACTTTATAGCCCCCCCCCGTCGTAAAAAGTATCTATTTGGTGTTTTCGTTCGGTTTATACGTGAGGGGACACGCCGGGTAAGACGAACAAAAAGTAGAAACCGTGAAGCCCCGGAATTTCTCGGATATATAAATGATGACGCGTGTGCTAGAAAGGAAGAGAAGAGACTTCTCTCTCTTCTCTCTCTCTCTCTCTCTCTTGGCTCCCTGCGCGTGTAAAGTTAGCGTTAAAATTCTCTCCATCTTTATATATATATATATATATATATATATCTTTTATACGCGGCTCCAATCACGCACGTTGTGCCGACTCTCAGCAGAATCCTTTTCATCCTTTTGCTCAAACTGGACAGTCGAAACTTCTTCTTGCATGCATGTATATATATTTCCTTCTTTTTTAGAACACTTATAATGCTCGTCGTCGTTACTTTGAATCCTCGGCATTTTTATTTTCTTCTGCATCGTCCTCTTTCTTGATGCAACCGAACCGATAGTGGAGCGATGAGAATGGCTTGTGTATCTCTTGGAAAAAAAAAAAAATAAAAGAAGAAGCTCTTCTCTCACATTGCACCCCACTTCTGACATCGAATACCATTCTTTTTTTTTTCCTCCTACGGTCAGCCCTAGAGTCTCCCACAATGATCGTCATGGTATAGTCATTGTAGAGGGGTATTTCTTCCATATCATCCGGATATTTTCCATTAAAAGTCCCGATGACACTGTTCACAGAGTTGTTACAAAACGAAAGAGATAGACACACACACACACACACAAATTTATATTTATATATGTGAGAAAATGTTGGATGCCCAACGGGGTTGGTTCGGCGCCAGCAAAAGAGCATCAACGCGCGTGAAAGTTGGTTCAGAGGGTTTTTCGAGAAAAAGAATAGAAAGAGGGAAAAAAAAAAGAAAGGAACAGTATCCCAGAGTTGGGACCGAGCGAGAAGTGAAACTCGGATGGCACAAACAGTTGGCAGAGGTTTTGGCGTCGCGATAGTCCGACGATAGAGAGAGAGAGAGAGAGAGAAAGAAAGAGTACATACATACATCTATAAACGGGGTTGGCAACTGTGTGTGGTGAATAAAGTGGTCTGGCGGTGTGTATATAGCTGGGGTCGGACATCGATCTGGTAGTTAACTCTAGGGTACCCGTGGGACTCGTTGCCACCTTCGCGAATGCCCGTTCCAGCATCCATACGATTCACTACCGCCGGTTATATCCTGCGGGCACTCACATAAACCGCATTACACGTTTTTACTCTCGTATTTATGTACGATCCAACGAGCGAAAGAGTCGGAAGATGCCAATTGTCGAGATCTCACACGCACACTGCTCTCGCGCTCTTTTCATTCGTCGTTGAACTCGCAAGTGTATATATACTCGAGCCAAACTATCGTCACAATTTCACCCGGAGACAGGTTAATTTAGTGTCCTATATATACATTAGGGTGTATCGAAAAATTAAAAAACTTTTGGCTACCCTCAAAAATCAAAGATATCATTGAAATAAAGGTCTCCGTGCAATGATTCGATTTTTTGACAATATATAGGGGGCGCGCGGGACATTTAAAAACGCCATTTTTAGCGTTAAATTCACTTTATTACTGATAACCGGAAACAGTTCATTCCAAAAATTCTGATTTTTTTATATAAGGTGCCCAGATATGTACCCTTTCAAACCCACATTCACGGAACATTAACAGATGGTTCATATCTTCGAAAAAAATCTCTGAAAATCAATATTTTAACTATTTTTCAATTATACCTATCGTTAAATGTTGATTTTTTTCTTCTAAAACGTTTTTGTATTTGTTTCATCTTTTTTTTTCTTGTAAAACTTGGTATCAGTATTGCTTACAATGCGAAAATTGCTGAATAATAAATCTTTATTTTGGAAATTTTCATATTCACGAAAAAATGGTGTGAATCAATAAAATATAAAAATTTCCACATAAAGATTTATTATTCAGCAATTTTCGCATTGTAAGCAATACTGATACCGAGTTTTACAAGAAAAAAAAGATGGAACAAATACAAAAACGTTTTAGAAGAAAAAAATCAACATTTAACGATAGGTGTAATTGAAAAATAGTTAAAATATTGATTTTCAGAGATTTTTTTTTGGAGATATGAACCATCTGTTAATGTTCCGTGAATGTGGGTTTGAAAGGGATATATATCTGGGCACCTTATATTAAAAAAAATCAGAATTTTTGGAATGAACTGTTTCCGGTTATCAGTGATAAAGTGAATTTAACGCTAAAAATGGCGTTTTAAACGTCCCGCGCGCCCTCTATATATTGTCAAAAAATCGAATCATTGCACGGAGACCTTCATTTCAATGATTATCTTTGATTTTTGAGGGTAGCCAAAAGTTTTTTAATTTTTCGATACACCCTAATGTACATACAACTTGAATTTATCCGACAACTCTATAAATACAAATGAATTTCCTGGATAACATTTCGGTGAAAAAAAAATTGTTCCGAAGCACCTCTGCAATCGCGATCCTAAAAGAAAACAATTTTGTATAAAGAGTGCGTCGAGGTGACTCCACATTTGCCGTAATTTTTTTTTTTTCAAAGTTATAGATCAGTAGCGGCTACTCATAACGACTAGTGGCATATATGGCACACGTTAAATATTTCGTCGACAGCGCGAAGATGCAAGACCAAGATCTTTCTCTTCTGCCGGCTTTGACTATATCCGAATTGAAATCTTTTGATAACCAACTCCATTAACGTTTAAATTTCAATCCCCGTTTCATTTCTGTGGTAAACGGTCGTAAGGTGAATGTCCCAGTTAGCGAACATTTAACGGAGGATCCACGTTCTTTTTATACATTTTTTAATCATAGCTGAGTACGATATCCAAAAACTTTGGTTCCATATCAACAATTTCGTTCATGCAGAATGTAATAATATTGATGTTTTTTTTTTTTTGTAAAAACGTTGAAAAATCAGGTTAAGTAAGCAAATTTAAAATGCGTGTTTGATGTCTGAGTTACCGATAACCCGCCGACTTGCTGGCCCAGATAATTACTCGACAGAGTCCCAGTCAATGAACAGTCGGTAATCAATCCGAAAAAATTCTTATTATACTTTTATTTCACATTTACTCAGGTCCATTTACATTTAATTGATGAATAAATGGAAAAAAATTCAATACATTGCGCAGAATTTTTAAGGGGATTGCAGAAAACTGAAAACTGTTTAGTTCATGGAACACCAATCAACAACTCGGACACGTACGAAATTCGTTGTCCCACTTAATGACGGAATAGATGTGGAAGTGCCGATTTTTAAAGCTAAATTCATAATATATATATCGAAAATCGTAACTGCTCTTAACTTTTTCTGATCGGAAAGTTTAAAACTGAATCTTTATTTGCGTGTATTGAATCAACGATCCGATCAAATATATGTAAACTATCATTAAATAGCGGATCGTTCAAAAACTGGGACGAGTTCACTATCTGGGCCGTTTACCTTATATAACTTCGGATAAATCATTTTTTTTTTACGCGCAAAGGTGGTCCGGAATGAAAGGTCGTGCAGGTGAGATATTGTCATCGGTAATAAAGAAATTATTATTAAACGTTATGTCGTATATTTTGAAATCTATATAATAGTGCGATCACAAGTTGTCTTAAATCGTATTACACTATAGTCGTGATAAGATCGAGTAATATTACGCTATATCATCATTAATACGAATATAATAACTTACGACTGCTTAACGTCAGATTTTTCATATACCTATTTACACATATTATATTTAGAACAAATAATGCAAATGACATGAGATTTTATTTTATTTTTTTTTTTTTTTAAATTTTTGTTTATCATTATTTTTATGTATATTTTCTCTTCTCAATCTCATCACAAAATGAGTTGTAGCTTCGATCGAAAGCATCGTTAAACCATAGGTAAAAGAGAAAAGGATACTACAAGTGTGTGTGTGTGTGTGTGTGTATGCATGTGTGTGAGTGTGTGTGCGTGCGTGTGTGTGTGTGTGTGTGTGCGCGTGTGTGTGTAGGTGTGGATATAATATCGTATTCGACTGCATTATTATACGCTCAAGGCACACGGCATCTTCATCGCTATAACTTCTGCGCCCCATCGCGCAATTATTTATTTTACTTTTTTTTAAATTTTATCGCGTGCGCTACAAAGTCTTTTTTGTATTTTTTTTTTTGTTTTTTGTTTTTTTGTTTTTTATTTTACACATCTAATCGTTGCTAATTCTCCGAAGGTGTCATGTCAATTTTAGCGGGCGATCAAATGCTCGAGCAAACATTTATCATGTCACTATTACAGCGGGAGCTTATCGCGAATGGGTGAGCGCGAGATTTTCTCTTTCCCGTTTCAAAATCTCCAGCCTCAATCTCGTCTCGTACATTTTCCCATCTTTCTTTTTTTTTTGTAATTTTTTTTTTTTTTTTTCATTTTTTGAACTTCTTTTGCGCTCGACAATTATACAGCCAAAAAAGAATGAAAAAACTCCGAGACAAAGAAATAAGACAATCGTGCAAATACGCATTAAGATTTCTCAGTTAAACATGTGAGGATAAGCACGAGCGAAGAAAATCGTTTGATTCTTGCGCGCACTCTTCATCTCTCTCTCTCTTTCTTTCTCGTCCATTTTAAGGCATGTTGCTACATTTAAATATATATATATATATATGTAATCGTTTCCGCACATTTTTTTTTCTTCTTTCTTTATTACTAGACTCGCATTTCTTTTCTAATATTTTCAACGGGACTCTGGTTTTCCTCGAAGCATTTTGCCACGGAATTTTGTTTGGTTTCGCCAAAAATTTGAATTATTTAGGATTCGTCAAAAAAAAAAAAAAAATTAATAATAAACGGCTTTAAACGTGAATGTTCGAGGGAGGGGGATGATGACATAAAAATTAGAACTCTTTGCGGGAATGGTCATGGAAAGTATCGGTAAATTCGAAAAAAAAAAAGACTCGATCGATTGTCAATTCGTGTTCGTGTTCGAGCGCGGATTGACGGAAAAAAAAGGTTGAATTCGCTCATCGCGACGTTTCTCACGGGATAAGAAGTCAGTCACTCCGATTGTTCCTGCGGGGAAACTTCACGAAAGAGAAGGTAAAAAAATACGTTTCAACGATACGAGCTTTGTTTCCGATTTTTTACCAATTTTACATGACCACCCTGATGGGAACGTTGTTTTTTTTTTTTTGTTTTCTCTCGTAATTAATAATACCGTCACTTTATTCATTGCGCCGGCGCAACAGGAGCTTCGATTGTAGCGGTTTTTTTTTTGTTCCCCGTTACTTGGCGCATTAGAAGCTCGCGTTAAGAGATGCAATTATTTTAAACGATGCAAAAGATATCTGGATACTTTTCGCTTCGCTAATAAACAAAAAGGAGATTCGGGGAATGGGCGGATTGACCCATATTTTAAAACACTATGGACATTCGGTGGTGATGAAAAAAATTGTTCCGCGTCACAAATTGTCCCGAGGAAAAAGCACCATCCGCCATTATTAACGATAAAGCTAATTACGTAAATAATACTAACGATTAGATAATTCGTTATTCCAATACGCGGAGACTGTATGGTACAATAATATATTTATATGAAGATTTAAAAAAAAAAAAAAAAAAAAACGAAAAAAGTAAACGATATTATAATGAGAGAAAAGTATAACGATCAAACAAAACAACAAGAGCCCCGCCGAGCTCGAACAATATACGAGAGTCGTCGTTTTTTTAAATTACTATTATTATTAGTTTTTTTTTTTAATCCATGCTATTATAAACGAGAAATTTCGCCAACGCCATTCACCCCTCTTTCCCTTTTTTTTCCAACTTAAGCGTTCTCTTTTTTGTTTATCTTCTTCATTCACGAAGTTGCCGAAACTTTCGCGATGAACGAGAGAAAAGAAGAACGTTTTCGTGTCTCGGAGAAGGCAAAAGGGAGGGGGAAATCCACAGCGTCAATATACATCCAAAAACTTATTTTTTTTTATTTACAATTATCTAGGCATTCTCTCGCGACAGGTAAAGTTCGTGTCCCGCGCGAGATTCGCGGTTGTTTTTACGTTATGTCCAAGGAAAAGCATTTTGCCAAATTATTCCTTTTATTTTTCTCACCTATATCCATGCAAACGTGTGATTCGCGAATAGAAAAGTAATCGAGTCTCGAGATGGTAAAATTGAAAAAAAAAAAAACAAGAAGCAAAATCATCGAATGAACCAATTGAGTTGTGACGAAACAAAAAAAAAAATCCCCAATCATCGTAAACTCCTTACCTCGTTTGATCGGGGGAAAAAAAAAATCTGAGAACTCCATTTAACGACGGAATATAAGCGCGGGTGAGAGATGCGTCGAAGAGAAGAAAAAGAATTTAATAAAGTATATCGTTGTACAAACGCGATTAGGTGTTTGCATATCGCGTCGGTGAATGAAAAACCATCTTTACGACGTTTTTCACCGACGGATATAAATTTTTTTTCCTTTCTATTTTTTTTTTTCTTCTTTCGACGCGTCACACTCGCGTATATATATGAAAGAGCGACCATCGTCCAACGGACTCTCGAGATTTTCTACAATTTTTTTTTCGACCCTCCACCCCCGTATAATCCATCGCGCGTGTGATACGTCTGAGACGAGCTTCCGGTCAGCCTTGAACCGACCAGCAGCAATCATCGTTCGGTCACAATCCCAGAACCGCGTGCGAATGTGCGTGCTGATTGTGAGCGTGAATCGTGCCTATACCGTGATGCGACGATGGTCCGAGATTCAATGGTGGCGAACCGCCACCGTTGTGCATAAGACCACCGAGCATACCGCTCATACCACCGAGAGCGGCGAGACTCGCCATTCCGCCGGCTCCGCTGCCGCTCATATCGCCCGGCTTTATGTCCTTGTGCTCCATCTCTTCGCGCTTCTTCGATTGCTTTCGCTCCTTCGCGCGACGATTTTGAAACCATATCTTCACCTTGAATTTAATAAGAAGAAAAGAAAAATCCCCCCCCCCCCCCCCCCCAAAATTTTATCACGCACTGTCGTCCAGGATGTTTTTTTTTTTTTTTTTTACTCAAATCGTTCCTTCGACTCGATCGGAACGATCGGGTAGAAAATATGAGAAATGAATTTGGGGAAAAAAATCGAAATGTGATCTTAAAGTGATCTTGGTTAGTATTGCAGAATTTTTACGCAGACTCACATTGTGGATATCAACGCAAAGAATAATTTTAAGCGAATAGCATTGTGCTTGATTGCAAAAAGTAAGAAATAAAAATGAAAGTTTGACTTATCGGTGAAAATTAATTTTTTGTACTCTCAATTGATAAATTTTCATAATTAATCAATTTGATTAATCTTAGGAAATTGAAAGAATGGCCTCATATATATATTTTTTTTTTAATTTATCGAGAACTAATTTTACTCGCGTGGATGTTGTTTCTTCTGATTTTTTTTTTTTTTTTGTGTAAAGGAATGAATTTTAATTAAAAATAACTGAAAAATATCGAGTTTTCACAAACTTATAAAAATTAATCAACCCTTTTTGCGAATTAGCAATATTTTGCCAGTCTTAAGTTCTCAAAATGTCTGTATCCTCGAAATTTTTGCGCGTCACATAAAAAATTCATTCGTAAAAATGACGGATATGTATCTAAATTTCATTATATTTCGAGGGGAAAAAAAAAAAAAACCTGTCTTTTATTCTCACCTGTCTTTCCGAGAGCGCGAGATTCGCCGCAAGCTCGGCTTTACGTCTGATCGTGATGTAACGACTGTAATGAAACTCTTTCTCGAGCTCGAGCCTCTGATGATCCGTGTAAACAACCCTGTATTTGTCCTTCGTTCGTGTCTTTCCTGCGAATCGTCAAGTTCAGATTAAAAATCTATTTTGCAAAAAAAAACCATTCGCAAGTATGCATATATTTATACACCGACGAAAATATAATTATCCTGGAATCTCTCCATCGGAGATTACATTCGTAACGTAAAAAAAGAAATTTAAAAAAAATGAACGAATAGTACAGCAACATGCGGAATAGGCAAGGTAACACGAGTATCTTGTACAAATTTTGGGATCACAAGAAAAATCGTGTCACCCGTAATCGCAACATACGTTATGTACGCGACGACATCGAATCACGAAAAAAATACGGGACACGATCCACACGTTCTACGACGTTCATGTTATAGGGGGTAATGAAGGGGGGGGGGGGTGGCGGTAAGGGGGAAATTGTATACAACACCGCGTGTACGCACGATAACGCGCATTATCATAAGCTACACGAGAACACGCGAGCTCAGTCGTCGCACATCGTCTCGCTCCCGCGCGCTAATTAAACTCCGTGATAAGCGCACTTATGTGGAGAGAAAGAGAGAGAGAGAGAGAGAGAGAGAAACTTCCAGACCAGACAATAGACAGATATTCAAGTCGAGAGACACAGAGAAATGCCAGAGTGGAATTTTTACTCTTCTCGTTTTATTTTTCCAATAATCATTTTTTCATAATTCACATATTATTTTGATGTGTTCTTCCTCCTGATATGCTTCTGTCATTCAGATACGATATATTTTTTCTATTCGAAAATGTATTCGAAAATTTCGATCAGATTATTATACTTTTATCCAAAAAAAAAAAGAGTAGCATCCAATATGCTCTTCGATAATGAAAAAAAAAATAATAATCTCCTCTTTCAATTTGGTTGATAATTATAAAAGAGTCTATTTGGATAGAGATTTTGTTAAGCTTCATGTGCACATTCTGTAATTATGGCCTACTTTTCAGTTTTTTTTTTTTTTTTAATTATCTTTAGAAAAATGTGTAAATCGAAGCTTACGTCGTTAACTCAAGAAATTTGATCCATGAAACTTAATTTACATTCAATGATAATACGTTATTAATTGACAAAGGGTGCCATTGGTTAATTAAGTTTGATCGTGAAAATCCGATTAACGCGTTTTCATTTCATTTTGATTAGGAGAAAAAAAAATTAAATTTCTCGAGTACGCAAAGTAAGGATTGAGTATACGACATCACAAGTCGTATGTATATATATTTTTAAAGATACATGTATACATATCGTCTGACAACTGCTGCCGGCGAGAATGACGAGATGCGCTGGCATTTTCTCACATCTCAGTCCATTACATTTTTCGTATATGGTGCCTTGAGGAAGACGAAGTCAAAGAGGAACGATGTGAAAAAGAGGAAGGTGGAGAAAGAGAGAGAGAGAGAGAGAGAGAGAGGGGGAGGGAGGGAGGGAGGGGAAAAAAGAGAGTTGTACAGCACGATTAGATAAGGCCACGGGGCGGCGAGATCAAAGGCAGACGCGCTAATCCACCACTCCTCGATAACTCTCGCGCTATGAGAAAGAGAGAGAAAGATTCGAAGAGCAGCGGTGAAGCATCGAGCATCACTCTTTCTTATATATATATATACAGTGATACGTCTTTTTCTCACCACGATCTCGACAGAAAATCCATTATTCGTGTTCGTTTTAACTGTCGAATCTTTCGATATTTTTCAATAAATTATTCCCCAAACGAAAGTCATCCTTTATGCAAAAGATATATAGAAACCGCATGACTCACGAGCAGAAAAATCAACACGCTAAACCGCACGTTAAAGTTACTATACAAACAGATATATTTTATGTATAACTATCGTACGCATGTACCTATATATTACGTATAACCGCGAATGCTGCCGAATTCATCTTAATCAGATTTCAACGAAAAAACAATTATCGTAATTTACAAACTTTGCGGTCACCGCTTTGGAATTTTATGTGAATGTTAGGAATTTCACGCGAAAATCTTTGGCCCCCACCCTCCAAGGATGACATGGCCAATGATTCTTTACATATTATTTTTACAACTGTATAAAAGGCTATCGGGTTTTTTTTTAAATTTCTTCCGCCAACTGTTAACTGACCCTTCCATGGCCATGGTTGGATCAGTGATTGTTCAAAGTCTATTCAGTCAGAATAATTCAGTCTATTCGGCCAGAAAAATTAAAATTGGTCAGTATCAGGCAGCTGCATACTCTCTGTTTAAAATAGTAATCACGTATTTTACAGCCCAAAGTTAGACGGCATTTGTTCCCAGTTCCCATAAAAAAAAACGAAAAAAGTCCAAAAAATATAAACCACTCCGTTATCGTTTCTTAAGCATTTTTATATCTCACACAACATTTTTGCCAATTTTTCTTGATTCTTGACCCTTTGAGTCACGCATTACTCCTTCAATTTTCACGATTTTTTTTCAATCAATTTGTTTCGAAAAATAATAATTTACATTACATCGCAATAATTACTCTTGGATTTTGAAAAAGCCTATTAGTGTACTATCAGAAATAGCGAAAAACTGCAATGAAACTGTGTTGAAAAGTTCTCTAAATATACAAAAAATGGATAAAAAAATAGGTGCTATAAGAATACTTACTATACCTATGATACTATATGACTCAAAAGGTTAAACTTGGCCTAACCTTTTTCGTTTATTCGATATGTATTTTCACGAATGATTAAATAAAAATTAGCGTGAAAAATCTTTTAAAAATGCCATGTCTGTTAGAGAAGGAACATGTGAAATATAATGGACCAAGTCACGGAAGAATGCGACTTACATTTACAACGAGCTTACATGAATCGTCCCGTATGTAGTGTAACATATATATATATGAGTGAAGCTTTTAGTTCGGATTTTGTGAGAATGGAGAACGCTGCTGTGACGGCTGTGAGAACGACGTATATAGCTACAGGATTGCCGGTTCTCTGTATATAGTACACACGGATTCACATGAGACTCCCCCCTTTTTTTATTTTTTTATTTCATCCGAAGGCTCATCGTGACGCCGATATGACAATCATGGCCACCATTATTCGTCGGAATAACATGCTGTCAATTCTTTAACTCGTATGTTCTAACTCGGATATATGGCTTGTATTTGTATAAACGGAATCAACATATTGAGTCACTCGACTTTGAAGAGAACAAAGTTACGAAAAACAAAATTTTCCATTCGATCGAATATCGTCTTTATGGTCTAATTAAAAGCCATTTTGGTAAAAAAAATTATCTTGACCAGCGTAAATTAAATGCAAATCATCTATTAACAGCTGATCATAATTTTGTTTCTTTATAATTCGATTCTTCTGTAAACGATTAAAATTCATTGGCGTTTTAATATTCTATTTTTTAAAATTTTTTTAATTTTTAATAAACCATGCATCGAGCACAAAGTGAGCCTTTAGTAGTATTTGGCTTCGACCTTTAATGGAAAATCTGTTGCAACTGAGGGATGATTAATTGAAAAATTACAAAAAAAATATAGATCGACGTGAGTTATTGTATAAAGAGGAATCATTGTCATATCCAATGGCATATCAAACGAAAAATAGGTGCTTGAAATTGCCCGCGAGATCGAGTTCGCGGAACAAGAGTGTATTGCACTTTGCATTGATAAAGAAAGAAAACGAATGGATAAATAAATATGGATGCATAAATAATATACGGGAATCGGAGTGTGGGACTGAGGGGTGATTGCACTCGCAACCTTGTCACAAAGTCTATTTCAAGGAAGAGTTCTTTCGATATCAGAAAAGAGCTTTGGGGATTCAGGCAAAGTTTCTTTGATGATGACCGCTTTCTGGTGCTCGCGCGCGAACAGAAATTCTCGTATAAATATGTATATATATATATATATATTTACTCGACCAGCTGCACACAGCTTATTGCGTTCCTCGCACCTTCGATTGATAAGGCATATAACAGTAATATATAGACACGCATGATGCATGAACGATCGCCCTATATATGCGTGTTCAAACGACGAAAACGACCTTCGACGATCGAACGATGAGGAAGTCAAGTATAACGAGCGAATCTTGAATACATAAATGCGTGATAGACTCGATCACGATCGATCGATTCAGGAGCAAACATGCGTGCAGCTGATCGGAGATTATTATCTTACTCTACTTGCACCGAGTATGCAAACTGATATAAATTATCGTGGGAACGACCTGAGCTTTTTTGTCCACAAATTTTTCCAAATGGGTGCAAAAACAAAATTATCAGAATTCGGAAAAAGTAATTTTTTCATTACCGGTAAGATTTCCTGAGACATCGCGGAGATCGAAGCTCTGGTTAGTTTTGCGATTTAACAAATTCAACGCTCTTCCCTCCCCTCACGAATGCATATCATGATCAAAATTTTACTAATGTTCGCAACAATGTCTAATCAATTTTCCATTGATTCTATATATATATATATATATATATACATATATATGTATATTTTATCATTTGCGCAATGATTATTTAATACCTAACGAACGTTTCAATTTTTTTGTTCTCATATTCGAATCCAAACATTATTACGATTTACTGAAAATTTAATGACCGGCACCACGCAGCATCGATGTTTTTCGCGCAATCGTAAAATTACAAGCTCGAAAAACTTTCTCGTCGTCTTTCATCTCTCATAGCTCTCGGGCAATATTAATAACTCGACGATTTATGTGGATCACCGAGAAGAGAATGTACAAGACTGAGTTGACGTATATAACGGGATGAGTAGTTTCGCGAGAGTGTAACCCCGCGGAATATGAATGGGCCAAGAATCACATATACCGCGGTATAGTTAGGGGGATTGCGGTTTTATATACGTGCTTGGAGGGTGGACGAGCATCGGAAACGTTGGCTATAGACAATGCGCGAGCGTTGTAAGAGCATAGCGACGAGGGAGCAAGAAGAAACGGGACTCCCGGGACTCGTTGCCACCCCATTACAGAGTGAGGGAGAGAGCGTGAGCGCGCACGAGAGATAACTTTTTGGCCCTTTCATTTTGTACAGCTCGCAGCAGAGTTTATCGCGGAAAAAGCTAGCTGAGAGAGAACAGAGACGCGCGTAACGGAGGAGAAGAGCTTGTCCCGATTTCGTTTCAACCCCTCCGATTTGGCACTCCCTCTATATCCTCGCGTCAAGTGCTCGCGTTCCCGTGTATACACGTACATATATATATGCATATAGATCTCAGTCCCGGAAGGTACATTCGTCAACCGCATCACAATTACCGCGCCATTGTGCCACACCACATTTGTATATATTCCCTCTTGCTCCATATCAAATATCATATCATTCTATTTTTCGTTTCCATTCTCTTTCGTTGCGAAATTGATGTCCCAAGCAAACTCCGGCGAGCTTTTTTTTCAACGCACATCGAGATGTGAATATCGGCTCGATATGCTGCATATCAAATACGAGTGGGTATTATACATGTATTTTAGTCAGCCTTCGATAAGTATAATATCCGCGACGGGGAACTTTTATTTGTGTAGCGATTCAACGATTATAGCTAATAAGATGCATCCTGCATCCATTATGCAGTCTGATCGAATAATTGTATTTAATGAAAATTTCGAGAGAGTCGTGATCATTGGATAATGTTTTCATAGAGACGCTCTCGGTGGTACTTCCAAAAAAATATTATTACCCGACTATACCCCAGTGAAATTAAAATTTGGAAGAAGCTCGTTCCAAAATGAGAAACGCTTTGGTAAGCTTTTTTCAAAGGTTGCCAACACCTGATTATTGCGTCTGATAAATTACTCAAATTCGTTGAAAAATCAATGCGTATTATATGGGTGAAAAAAGGGTGATCGATGTTGGGAAGAAACTCGCTAAAAATTCCTCGAAATGTAATAATTTGCAGCAAAATAAGTATAATATCTAGAGCGGGAAAAGCCCGCCAAGTCTGATCTAGATAATTAAAATAAACATGCCATTTATATGGTTGGGAAAGGCCATGAGCTTAACTACGAAACAATGGCCATGAGCTTAACTATACGAAATAATGGCCATGAGCTTAACTACGAAATAATGGTCGGAAAAAGTGCTATCCCATACCGTGAACGATTGAGTCGTGTAGCTGGGACAGCTCGACGATAACGTTACATATTGTATTTCCAGTTTCGGGAATGGTTTTTGACAAAGCTGAAGAGACGAGCTTGTGCATACCTACCTGCGAAGCGAGAGCCGCGACATCGTCTTTTGTTCCCACAAATAATATACTACTGGCCTAGAAAATTCGAACCCACATTGTAACAGCCCCCTGAACATCACTCTGTCTCATTTTCTCTCGCTCTTTCTTTCTTTTTCTCTCTTGTTCATTGCCTATCTAAGATCCTGGTTGCTATACTTTATTTTATGACTCCTTTTGGTGGTGCAGACGTCGCGGCGGACACTTTATTGGTGAGCTTAGGCACTCGCCCATTCTCTCTCTCTCTTCGTCTTTCGTTCTTTTTGTCAGTCCGTTTGTCTCTCTCGCACCCTGGAGAACAATGAGACGAGAGAAGCGCCGCTTTTTCCGAAACAACAAGGAAATAATATCGTACGGGGTTGTCGATAGTCCTTCAAGATTTTCACCGGCAAACGGTGTATACCTATTCGCTCTCGTTTTAGGACACCTATATCCACAGCAGCAGGGCACTTTTTCCCCATTCAAGGGATTTTATAATTATATTAGTCCACACCGAATATAATGACACGAGTCGCTTTTTCCAGCCAAATATCACGGAAAGAACGTGTATTATTCCTCTTTCATGAAAATTCCTGGGAGAATAAAATACCTGAACTTTTATACCAAAAGAGCCAGGATTAAGCTGCATGTTTCAGGATTAATTTTTTGACATAAATTATGGCAACCTTTTCTCCCTTTTTCTTTGTTTGAACATAAATTATTCATTTTTCTGTCATCGAATACGATTTAATAGTTTTTGACGTGAAGAACGATCCGCATTTGAATATCGCGATTGTCTCGAGGATGAGAGTGAGTTTTTTTTTCATAAAACGTGCATCCCGTAAAAAAATTTGACTATCTAAAAGTAGCACTGTATATTATCTTTTTGCATAGCGATACGTGAATCGTGAAATATATAGCCATATATTAGGTCGATTATCTCGTTAATGCTATTTTTTTCAGAGAAACATTTAGCATACAAGTTCCTGCGAAAGAGAAACTGTAGCTTTTCATCGTCAACTTGACCTACCAGGGAAACTATAATTTTTCTTTGCGGTCAAGTAACCATTTAAAATTGCACTTTTCTCCAATTACTTTTTAACAGCGCTTATTTCAACAGAGATGAGCACTATTCTAGTGGGGAAAAAAAAACATAAAAAATCATTTTCAAACTTTATAAATAATGTGAATACTTATTCTAAAAGAATATTAAACTAGATTGTAAAACTTTTGCTATTGATATATTCGTAAATTATTTCGTGATAAAATCTTTGTAAATAATTATTTTTTATATTCGAATGGTGGGTCGCAACAAAATGGCAATTCGAATCAATTATAATGGTTTAATCAGCACTACGGTGATCAGCATTAGTGAACAAGTACTCTGAATATTCGCCGTGGAAATATTAAACTTATCTTCTCGTCAGAGAGTCGTCTGAAAAATTCTTTAGTGAAACGTTTCGGCTGTTCATATCAATCCATCACTACTTTTACGCGTGGGTTATACCGAATTTGAGGTCAATTCTCGGAACGTGACGAAAATCACAGTACCCACAAAAACTATACTACATATATATATATATATATATAGTGCGGGAGTACATATAAATTTTCAAAGGGTATGCACGAAATTTTGCCTTTCGGATATTTTGAATTTCATGAAGGCGTTCCCAACGACGCAGGAGAATATTTCTGCACCCCTGTCGAGACTTTCGTTCACCCCGCCATTTAATTGAGTCTTATTGTTGGCAAAACAAACGGTTTTGGACGGGCGCGGTCCCGAACCACTAAGCACCATCCTCACCATAACTCGTTTCGACACAAGAGTTCAATGGTTTCTGGCTGAATTTTTGCTCATCCCGCAAGTGCTATATGAATGAATGCGAGTAGGTAGACTTTTAGTATATATATATATATATATGGCAGCCATTATAACCTCTGGTAGAGACTACGACATCTCGAGACAGGCAATATGAAACCAGTCGTCAGGTATAAGTATCGATACAGTACATTTCTTCAAACATTGTGTGTACAAAAATTTTCAACCAAATCATGCAATTTCGGGGAAAAAGTCGGATGGAAATTATTTTTCATTGCAACAAAATTCTATCAATTTTTCAATACCAAAAATCCATTCGACTATCTCTCCGTTGCGGACAATTCCATTTTTTTTTAAATTATATTTTTTACATCACGTCGATAAAAAGTATCGAAATGTTATTCGAGTAATACATCGTATTCAACCGAGAAACCGCGCGTGCTCTTCCGCGAGAGAAAACATCGCGTGTACCAAAATGGCGGTGCGTCAAGACGCTCCGCGCCAACTCTTTCCAAGAGAAATCGCGTGCACGTATACGAATCGTAATTACACGCATAAAACTTGTAACCATTCCCACTATTTTTGCTTGCACCTCGCGTAAGTGCATCCTGTAGCAGAGTTTCTCATCCCCGGTATGAACTTATACACGCATACAAGGACAGACTCTATGGTAGATACGCGCGGGAAACGAATACAAATGCGCTCTTGGGATGGCCACTGTAGTACCCAGAGCCAAAACGCCGCGGGAGCATGATGAGCATAGTATGATGTACACACATACACACACACACATATATATATATATATAAGATTTCCGCGGTGCTGAAGCGAGGAATAAAGCGGTGGGCTAGCGGGCCAAATTGTAATGTACGTATATATTTCGAATCATGTGAGGTTCGTTATGCGAGAGGCTGGTCGAGTTGTGGCAATCTATATACATACGTGGAGTCTCGAGCGCGGCAATATAACCATAAAATGCAGATAATGGCTGTTGCCGCGAGCTTTCTCTCCCTCTCTCTTTTGCTGTTGGATATTGGCAGAGAGTCGCACGGAACGAGCGAAATCCGCGCAATCCCAAAGGGTGAGAGCAACAACGCTCTGCCCCGGAGCAATGCATTTCTTATACCATGCATGGCCTTTTTCCATGTCGATATACAGAAATTCGCACACCATACACGCCGACACGTATATATTTCATGTACATACGCGCTATTCTGTATATCCGACGATCGTGCATATACGCAATGTCGTATCTCATATAATTGGCAAGCCTATATGCGAGCTCGCGAGATATACACGCGAGGGTGATAATAATGCACGCGAACCATCAGCAACGAAGAAAATAAAATCGAGTTGTAATGCCCGAGCGAATGGCTCTCGATCGGCATTCCAACTTGTGGAGTAAAAAGGGGAGCAAGCAGGAGGAAAGGAAAAGGTAGAATATTTAATGAGAAGAAGGCAAAACGGTCCGAGTGCCTCAATGTACGTTATTCGTGCGGCAAAGGGCAATTATGGCTGCCCTTGTATACAAATATATATCTATATACATGTATATGCCGGGGATTCCCGTGCGGCACGCGATCACCGAGGACTTTGATACTGTTGGCTACACGAGCAAACAACGGGAAAAGGGGTTGGAACCTCCCCTCATTCAGAAACGAAGAGGAAGCTGCCAGAACGATAACTGCGGCAAACGCGTATGACTATTTATATGCAATGTAGTGTGGAGATCTGAAGAGGCGTGGTTCGAGGTATACCAGCTCAAAATGATCCAACGTGATTCGACATAGGACTGTTAGAATAATTATTGGGGCTTGCAATGTATGATACGTATATCTCATAGTTTTGTTTTTGCGCACACGTTTTACGGATCTACTCATCTCACGACGAGTAAACATGCAACATGGAATATCAATTACATCTATATGATATGCATCCAGTAAGAATTTTTATTTCAATCGAAACAAACTCATGAAACGTAAATCAAAAAATTTTCATGTAAACATAATGATTTTTTTGAAAAAAAAACCATCACGTTCATTAAGTGGATAAAGTTTAATTAATTCGAATACAGTGATTGATATATCAAAGATAATCCGTTGATTGTAGATGCAATTTGTTTGACGATGATATAATTAGTACATTATGCTGCAAGGACGGAACGACAGTGATTTTCGACCAGTGTGGAGTCGAGTGCAGCCAACTTCACACGAGTAAAAAATTACTGTCGATCTGTCCGCGCTGCATACTATACTTTTTGTAACAAGTGCACGGAAAGTGGTTCTTTTTTTTCCATTTCGGAGCAGAAAATAATTATTTTTAAGTCAGGATTCAATTCGTTAATTTTTTTGTCCGTGGATAAAAATGCTGGTCAAAAATGAAAATAATTATCCGAGAGGAACTACAGGACAATTATTTTCATTTTTGACCAGCATTTTTGTTTTAGGACAAAAAAATTACCTAATTGAATCCTGGGTCAAAAATACTTATTTTCTGCGCTGAAATAGAAAAAAAAAAGAACCACTTTCCGTGCACGTGTTACGAAAAGATATATTTGGAAACATAAAAATTTATCAAGAAAACAAATGAAATTCATTTGATTTGAATATAATGAACTCAGTAAATCAAACAGAATTTTTTGATTTTCGTTGAAATTTTGTTTGATATAAATAAATATTTATATTCTGGATGATATTATATATAAAGTACAGTAAATACTATTAATCTACTGAATATTATCGAGATCACTATTTTCAATATTTTCTCGATCGATTATACAAATCACTATTTTCATGACACCGCATGCAACAATTGAATATTCTAATTAATCTTCGATAGAAAAATTTCTAGCAACTCGAAATTGATAACAAATATTATGCTAAAAAAACGAGTAAAGAACTACTTATACTAGAAACGGTACAACGTTAATCAATGTATCGAGGCTACAATTTATGGTTTTGTTTTTTTTTCTTTTGCAATAATCGTACCGAGAGCGTCGAGTGTGCAGAGCTCGTGGAGCCCCGTCACTGAACCCGTGGTGATCGCAGCTACGTTGCATGCTGCAACAATAGAAATTAATCGTACAACCGTTGTGTCTCATCTTACTTCATGTTTTGATCATTGTCCCGTTTGAACTCGAACCATATTGATAGATTCATGCAACCCTGCAGCCCTTCTGATCGATTAATCCCATTTAACCCATAAAATGTTAAATGAAAAAAAAAAATCAAAGAATACAATACAAACGAAAAAAAAGATTTCAACGTCTTTTAGCTGAATGCAAGTGCGACATGACTTTGTCGTTTATGTACAACGAAAAATCGAATTTGACCCGCCGACAACCCGTGCGGGCATAGACTTAACTCCGTCCTGGATTATGTCACAAATATTTGAGAGCAATTATAGATGTTTGCCCATTTGTTAAGCGTGTTTACCGTTGTTTGTCTCGTTGTATATCTATAGACCGGCCAACGAAAAGTGTTCATAAACTCGAGAGACATTATCCGCACATTAAAAGCAATCTGCCCGGGTCGGAAATAGAGGATTCTCATATCCGACATTTAAAAATAAAATCATACATCGTAATCTTCAGGATCGTCGATCGATTTGTGAAAAAACGTGACAAACAAGATCTTGTACTATAACTCGTATCTCTGGAAATTCATGAGCAATTCATGAGCGTCGTGTATAACTGCCTTGATACATATCTGTATCACTGAAAACATAAATACATATATACTCGTAATACAGATCAACGAGGGAAGCAAAAAAAATCTTGTTTCAATCGTTCGTTCCTACATCCCTCCACTCTGTTTACGTTTTTTGGATGAATTTAATACACAGGTAAATCGATAACCCTGTAATACCTGTGTGAATATACAAAAGCTCCAATATAATACATTATATACGGTTAACCCGTACGACTTCGTACGGTCGTCTGTCACTACCTCTTCGATAGTTCCATGAAATACTGTCGTAACTCATATAAAGGCTCAACGTTCTTATGCATGGCATACAAAGGATTTATCGATAGAACCGGCGAGTTACGATATTATTCCACGGATTCATCAAACTCATGATCCGAAGCCGCTGCAATTATAAATTAAAAGAAAAAAAACAAGAGCAACGATAATATAACAACACACCGAGTCACTAGACCAAGATTTACAGAGTTGATTCTCATACCGTCCCTATACAATGTATTCGGGCGGTATGACTTGATTCTCATCCCGTCCCAGCACAGTCTCATAATATCGTCATCCTGACGCACGAGTGCCAGATTAGTGACAACGAAAAGGAATAATATGAGAATAATTGCGGAAACTAGAAAAAAAAGGAGACGACATACCTGGATTTGGTTGACTCTGATACGACGGTTTCTTCATCCACTCGTAGGGGCTTCGAATCTGCGACGGTCTCATCGGCGTTGTCGAGCCGTTGCTATTATTGTTGTTGTTGTTCGTTGCATTCGAGTTGTTGTTGTTGTTGTTGTTATTTGCGGGTGGGGTTGCTGGCGTTCCGGGACTGCTGAGTTCGCTACCGCTGACGGTTATGGGCGGACTAGGCTCGCCACTGCCAACGGCTTGATGCTGCTGCTGATGATGATGCGTGCTGCTCTCATCGCCGCTCCATTCGCTAGCCGCACCGTTCAATTGTTGTTGTTGCTGCTGATGTTGCTGATAGGCAACCTGGGTATGATGCTGATACTGGAGATGATGGGAGTAATGGTGCGCGTGTGGGTGAGGCGGCCAGGCGAGAACGTCAGCCGCGTGTTCGAGATATTGCTGGGGACCCGTTGCCTGATGATGATGGTGATGATGATGGGGCCCATGGGCGGGATGTCCGTGCGGATAACCGTACCAGTATTGTTGCGTCGGGCTCGAATCAGCTGCCGCTGCGGCTGCAGCAACCGCGGCTGCTTGCTGCTGCACCGCGGCGTGTTGTGCAACGTGCTGTTGGGCCTGCTGCGACAATTGTTGCTGAGCGACCGTCGCGACGGTGCTCGATTGTTGTTGCTGTTGCTGTTGTTGCTGGCGATACATCGCCAGGGGATTGTAATAAGATACCATACCTATGCTACTTATATCCGTCATTGAGTGTTCCGATCGTGAATTATCGGAAACAAAAAAAAAAACAATGGCGGTACTTCCCTCTCAAGCGCAAGAAAATAAGTTTCCTCTGCCTCAATATATATATATATATATATATATATATATTATATCGCTTCGTCACTGTCTTTTCTCCGGTCACACTTTCTTCAAACTTTTCACGTAAATACTAAACACGTTTTTCTATACAATAACATGAACACGCGGATCGTCAAGCTACGCGATCGAGCGACGAGAGATTCGAAGAATTTACGAGCAATCGCGTGTATGTATAGGCTTGAGTCTCGTTCACAGGTGTTGTAACCCGACGGAACGTTTCGCACGTTACGACGAAACGTCGTGACGCACTATAAACCGATCAGGTACATCCCATTTCACGAAGTTGCCGATCCACTCTCTGCCTCTGTCTCTCTCTCTCTCTATCAGTGAGAGCTTCGACTCTCCACGAAAACTTATTTGCTGATTAATAACCGTGCCTAAACGATCGTTCCTTCGTCCGTACGTCGTATTTTTAACGCGGAACACCGATCTTCATGCGATTGTCACTGCACCAGCACGCGTCGATCGAGTTCATTATAATTGTTTTTCAATATCACGTGTGAATGACATTTGAAGCTCGATCGATGATGTCGGAAAGATCCAGCGATCTCTCTCGATCGATTTTTTCAAACACTGCACTCTATACAACTTTATCGATATACAATTGCGAATACGTTTGGATATAAATAACGAGGCACTCAAAAGTGATGTTCGCATAACGAGGCAACGTGCCGAGATCGAAGATATTGACGGACTGAGGCTTGACGGTTGTGAGAGAAGCTCCGTGAAGCGTCAATGACGTTTCTTATGCCCGTTTTTTTTTTTTTTGCTCTTTCCCCCACCCCCCCTGACTTGACTGACGGATTACCGACAGTTCGACGTCGAGCTTTGATGTTGCACCGACGACTGCTTAAAAGTCTATGATACAGCCGGTGTTCGAGGTGTCGTCGAGGTCGGATCCGCCTCTCGAACCTTTTCATCGTCCCCCACCATAGTGACTCGTCGTTCGACCTCCTCCAATCGGAAAGCTCGTCGTTCGCCGTGCACCGTAATGGCGCCCGGTGGGCCTCCCGGAACTCGCCGATAAAAGCCAACAAAGACGCGATAAAAGCGTGTCCCAGGTATATCAAACTTCGCGTGGCTCACGCCCTCGCTCGCTATCCGAGCCTGTTTTAATCGCAGGCATTCGGATTAGCAACCCTTATTTCATTCCAAATACACAGTCCTTTGTTGTAATTTTTATTATAGCCTTGTTCTGCAACGCTTTTATAGATTCGATCCAATGCATGTTATTATCATCGTTCTTATTGTTACACATTGTACTTTAACGAAGCTTTTAGATTCGATTGAACTCCAATTTTTTTGTGTTGATCAATTATTTAATACCCGAGAAGTCACGACAAAAGGAGCTTTTGTGGAGTGATATCGTTGCAATCGACATTATAATTTTTTTTCAGAATGCTAATTGATCGTTAAATACAAAAATAAAGTTTCTTCGTACTGTTAACATTTTTTTTCAATGAATTCGTTGCCCGTAAAAATTTCGAGTGACAGTACTGCGATGTGTTAAATTACAATATCGTTGAAATTTCAATTTCATATTAAACATTGCATCTTAAATATCAAACGTTATATACCATTGAAATAATTAATATACATGATCAATTGATTGTTCGCTGAAAAAAAAAAGAAATTGTTGAATTTCGCTATCGCAGTAGTGAATATACGGACAGTACTTTTTTGGAGTAATTTTTACGACAATTTCAAACAAAAATGACTCCAAAAAAACCCCACCGTCCAAAAATTCACTGCTACGATAGTGATAATCGACCGAAAAACAAGAAATTCCCACGTTTACAATCGACTGTCGTCAATTATAAGAATATTTTAAAAACGATTGTATAGCGAATTCATTTTTGTTCTTCATTTACGATTTGTTTTTTTTTCCCTACCATGATTTACTAAAATATATTTGCTTCCTGCAACTTTTATAATGTCAACGGAGCTACAGCGGTCCAGGTATATAGGATATACACTATGTCTATTGGTGTATGAGATCTCTCATCTGCTAATGCGAAGGGTACGGATAATGACCAATTCTTCGTGTCAATATACATTGTATATATCATTAGCGCGTGCTCTCTTATAAGCTATATTCTCGAGTCAAATCGGAAAGACCAACGTTCGTCTTTCCAGTGTCTTCTCACATTTACACGTTAATCGTGCACGCTGATGTAATTATATTGTGTTTACATTTGTTTTACGATTTCAAACTCACCCTCAAACTAATGTTTTATTATTATAGTACATAATATATCAGTTGACTATAACAGCACTTGATAAATCTGACGATCCGCATGTATTTGTATAAATATTTATTACGTTAATCTGAATTATGCTCGAAATCCATTTTTGATTGAAAACAAAAAAATGGCTTAAAATCTTCTGGCTAAACGTAAGATTTGCACTAACAATAACAGCCGACTGATATGGAGAGCAGAGTGTTTGAGTTTAATGTGTGCCTCTGGCATATATCATCATATTATGAAGAGATTTCGAGTATTGAGGCACACGTTATATATTACGTTTTACAATGACGAAAGGGGCCTCATGAAAAAGTAACAATCCTATATTTATGCTTTAACGTGAATTCAAGAGAGAGGGAGAGAGAAAGAGAGCACGTTCTCCTTGGTTAATATAAATCACAACCGCGCGAGAGCGTTTGCAATTGATATCACCAAAGTTGAATATTATATATGCGCTATTACATTTCGCGCGGGTGTGTGCCATATCGTTGAGAATCGCGATTAAAGATTATTATTTATAACGACTTATAAAGCAATGTCGAGCATTAACAGAAGTCTAATACACTTTTGTAATCGCTGTAAAATACATGTACAAACCCACTGTCATTCGATTCAAATCGGTAACAAATTACATAAGTTATGGCTTTGTTCAAAATTTTCAAAGAGTATAAATTATCACACGAGATTCTATTTATAACTTAGAAAAAAATAATACGCAGTAGTTTATATGAGAAAAAATTATGTGGCTCAAGACTTTTTCCAATAAAATTATGAAAAACAAAGTTTATTCAACCATCGAGTTAAAAAAAAACTGAACTCAGCAGAAATTATACTCGAAAAATGGCTCAAAAATTAACATTGCAACAAAATTTCCACCAAATGAGCATTATTTTACAACATACTCGTCCCTGTGTATACACATCGGGAGATCGCGTGTCACTGATAAATCTTTATTATCAATAATCGCGACAAAGTATCGTATATAACGCATAAATCACTCTCGCGACGCTCCAACTCCGGACACAATAATGCTTTGACGCGATTTTCCGTCACTGATCGCATTTAAATCGGCTTAAAATCTGATCATCGCGGTACATTTCAAAAGACGACTTCTCTCGAATGGCTAAAGATAATCTCTGTGCAATAATGGCCGCCAACGGTGCAAGAAGGTGGCGTACATGTCATAATATTGACACGCGACAAGTGCAACCGTCGAAAAGTCGTTGATTATATCGCATTTTCAGAGTATACTTAAGGTACCTTTCGAGTGTCGGTGTGACTTTTCGTCCTCTCGTTTCGTCGTTTAGATACGCTCCGCCTACCGAGGAAGGATATATTATATATAATATACGTCCGTCTTCACCGTGGTAACTCTATTAGCTCCGGTGCTTCGATCTATTATAATATCGAGTCAAATATCGTAAAGATTTTTAAAGGAAGAAAAAATGAATGATTACGGCGGGTGCTATGGGCGAAATTGAAGAAGCGCATTGACTGACATTTAATTTTAAAAAATTGGAATATCGCTTTTTCATGCATAAAAGTATGAGAAAAAGTTCGTTTTACCAATGAACTGAGTTTATTCACCCTTTATATAAATCCCTTTCTGATTTCATTCGACATTCATATTTGTACATTTACGTTTTTACTATAGTCAATTGTAATTTACTGTATCTCCAATCATAATACATACCTTTGAAAGAAATTTCGCGAAAGCCATTATATACATATATTGCGGTGTTATTGATACGAGAGCCTTATCCATTGACTGTTGAAAGGTTTATCGTTTTTTCTGGTGTGGAAATATATTAATGGTTAAGCCTGTGATATACACAAACCGTTCCAATGTATATATTTTCTCTCTCTGGTCCAATTCCAATGGTATCAGAATTACTAATCTATATCGTTTAAGGGGTCCACTGTGACTAAGCTAAACAATTATGTAAATTTCGGGAATTAATTGCGGAAAAACCGTAAATGCGATTTCATTTATTTTTTGCATATTTATCAATATAAATTTAAAAAATTAAAAATTTTTAATTTTATTAAAAAATATTCATAAATGTCAGTGTTTGATTGTCAATAAAGAGTATTCTCCGTAATAACATTATTCCAGAGATGTGACGATCCATATGATGCCTAAACGGATTTAAAGAATGTACAAATTTGGATTGAAGAGCGATCCTTTTTTTTGTTCATTCACTGCTTCGCATCACGTATGATTGCAGATGTACATTAGCAAACCCTATTAATATCAAGCCAAACGCATAACATCCTTATGCATCGAAAACATCGATGGAAAATATCTTTAAAAAAATATAATATAATATAATATAAAATCAGATATCGACAAAGACGAATGTATAGTAGTCCGGACATTCGACCGAATGCAATATATTAGGTAACAAAATGCAACAAAGAACAAGAATAGATGCGGTTGAAAACGATAATACGTGCACGCGCGGCCCAAAGAGTATGATGATGATTTACGTAACCGCGTCGAGATCCGAGAATGCACAAGGATATAAGTTTTCGTCGGACAAAAGTCAGTAAGTTTTGAAGCACCGCGACGGGGCACGATGACGAGAGAGGCTCGTTGTAAAACGCACTTTGTCAAAGTGTCAAAACAGCATTATCGGGTACTGTTACTGGGTGCAAGATCTTTCTGGGGGTTCGGTACAGTGACCTTGGGAAAATATTCGGGTCTTAGCTCTAAAAGTGTCGCCAATGGTGACAATATATATATATAGATAGAGAGAGAGAAAGAGAGTGAGAGAGCGATATACCTTGTCGCGTTGTCACGGTCATCTGTGCTGTTTCTCCGCAGCAGCCGCAACGATCCTTGCGGTAAGAGCACAATTACCCTTCGATTTATGACGCAAGCACAGCAATGTTACGCTCATTTGCAAAATTCTCAATTTTTCTTCTTTCCCGTAAATAACTCGATTACTTTATGATGAATGAAAAGGGAAAAAAAGCAGATGCGATACGATATTTATTTTCTTTGCAAATTCGAAGGAAATTCTTGAAGCTGTGCGTATAAATCTTGCAATCATCGATATCAGAATCATTTCTATGATATGGGTAGAAACGGCGTTTCATTGCTACCAACCATTTTATATTTAACAGAAATCCTTTTTCGCTACAACTTGTCTAGCAATCAGTTAATTTTTCTTTGTTTTTATAAAATAATATAATCCCATAGGTCATGTGCTCTCCGTACCAATGTACTTAGAGCCGTGTTTGGGTGCCATTTTGGGATTTAAATTTAACAATGAACAGAATGGGATGTACAAATAAAACGTGGGAATCCGATATATATGGATCGTGAAGGAAAAAATAAATAAAAGGTACAAAGAGCTTAGCTGCATCGACAAATCCGAAAAATGGCAATAACCAACGAGAGATTTACGAAAACGTGCAGTTTGGGGAAATTTAGAGCGATACTCATCTTCCTCCTGCCATTCGACCGAAAGCCCTAAAATCTTACCGTTTTTGATTAAAAATATTCAACGTCTCACAGCAAAGAGCCTAAATTTTCGGATTTTCAAATAACCCGAAGGATCGAGCCAAAAGCTAACCTATTGACGCACACCACGATCGCCCACACGTATACACAGTCCTCGGTTCACATACACCATGAAAAATCGTTTTCAAAAGCTATATAAGAACACTTATAGTTATTGGGAGTTTCAACCTTATTTGACTGCGAGGATTCTCATTGATCTATGGAGGCAGCAGAAGTAGCAGCTATATACATAAAGAGAAAGAGAAAAAGAGATAGAGAGAGATAGAAAGTATTGTCCCGCGGTATGTACCGTACCCGATAATTGCTCCACATTGTGCATATACCTCTTTAAAAATATTTTCCTAACTGTATAAGTGAATTGCCCCCAATAGAACAATCAGAAAGGACCTGCAGGGACCCATACTTTCTTGGCGCGTCGTTTCGTCATTGCTGCTGTCTGTGGGCTTGGGCGTCAGAGACATTAATGGGGGGGGGGGGGGGGGGGATATACATCGTGTCGGGTCCCCAGTTAATACTACTTTTGGCACATAATGCAACCTTTTGTTACGCCTACTGCGTGCCCCTGTAGAAAAAGTTTATATGCGAAAATATATTTTAATATCATATATCTATCATCTATTCGGATAATGCGGCTCTGGTGATTTCCCATGTTAAGCGGTAATATTTGGATAAGTATGACCGCTTAACTATACGTCGGGCTAGCTTATTAAATCACTGAGCGCCAAATTATTATTTTTTTTTTTTTTTTGATACTGGCGATTCCCTATGGGAACAGCAGTTTTTTTTTCAAAAGAACTGCTTCCATCGGCACGGGTTTTGCGCAGTTTCACTTCATTTATTTGATTTTTTTTCGTTCATTACGTTTTTCGTCAAATTTTTACATTGTCACTGCAGTATATTGAACGAGGATTTTCGAAATAGAAATTAGGTATGGAAACGCGGTATACAAGTGGATTACCGGCGTACACTGATGGCCCGGTGTGCATCAAATTTGGTGACTGGACGTCTCGTCAAAACTGACAAAACAGTGAAGAGACGCCGAAGCAGCCCCTTTCGACCCCTTTACGCATTGCACTTTTATAGGGGTATATATAGCGGGACGATCCAGGTAAGCCGGTGTAGAGCATACCAAACTTCCAGCAGTGAGATTTCAATGCCCAAATGGGAAAAACGTTAGCGGGCTTACATTTTACCAAGTAAACTTTTTTTTTCTAATTAAATTACATAAGAAAATATGGTTTTATTTTTCTTACAGCTGTCAATATAAATTAATAATTCTATCATCAATTGGCATAAGAACTAGATTCATATATAGTAAACTCCATCCTCGCATTTTGATCTTGTCGAAGAAAATCGTAAGGCAAATCCCAGACGAGTAATTTTTGAAAATGCTTCAGCAATCACGGTGACTGGTATTCACACTTGAATGTAAAAAATGATAGGGGATCCATTTTTTTTTAAATAAGGAATATTTAAAATGTGTAGCACACCTCGCAATTGTTATTATTCAATCTTAATATTTTTTTTTTACGTGACCGGTAAAGTATTTCGTACACTGTCACTTCTTCGGAGTCTTCGATACAATTCATTTTTGTAAAATTTAAAAAAAATGCTCTTTGAGATTAGCACTTCTCATAGAAATTTTTTTTTAATTGCTATAAATTAATGAGGATGAAAAAATATTGGCAACATAAAAATGGAGTATTTTTTTCGTGCCTAACGTTATAATCGTTTTTCACGATGTTTAATTAAATAATCTCATTGAAAACATCGAAGAATAAGGTCTTACAGATAAGATAGCCGAATACACTCGCCCACAATGTTTCTGACTCTTTCAATCATATGGAATATATTTTTTTTTCTTCACCTTTCCTCCTCCCATAATGACAGTTACGAATGCTTAATTCTTTAATGACTCGTAAGATAATCATCGACAGTAGTATATATATATATATTCCGTAATATACGAAAAACCGTGAAACTACGCCTATATTAAACGCTGAAAAGCAATAATTATTATGTAGAGACGTGCCCGTGAACGGGTGAAAGGGTTGCCGGGACGAGTACCTACGAAATAATAATAATAAAATTTATTGACGTCCGTAAAAATAACAACGCTCTCGGTCTGTCGTTTCTATGCTGCTACGTGAACGCGTTTGCTGTGGTATACACGTGAGCGGATAATAAAACGATGGAATTATCACACGCACATTAATTATCTGCGATTCAAGTCTTTTACCATCTTTATGTACCAATTGCAGCCAATATTCTGCCGACAGTAGCTCCGCCAGCCTTATTACACCTATAGAAATTTATAGTCGATTGTTTGCTACTGTAACTCTTTTCTTATTACTTTGCCTTATTGATGCTTTAAAAGGGAAACAAAAAAATGATCCGCGATCATATTTCACACAGAAACCTCACAATTATGTTGACCTTTTCATGGTTCAATGTTTGTTGGATTTAAATACGATTTTATATTGAAGACAAAAAAATTATTGCCGTTTTTTGTACTTTTTGTATGATTCAATTAGATTTTGATATTTATATTAAATTGAGAACGAATAAATTATAATTTGCTAAAAATCAATTGAAAAAATCTCTCTACTCAACCCGTATAAACCTTATTGTTGAGTTATATATCATATTTCATGAAATATCGCCAATTACTCCAACAGACTGCCATGGATTTCCGTGGTACCATTTTAAGAAGTTATTTTCGGGCTAATGTATGTTTCCTTACGATTCTATTTTTTCAAACTATAATTC